>VBRH01000978.1:1302-26614 GCA_014578085.1 Cardamine resedifolia | reverse complement strand
TATGGGAATATTATTGTTGTGTGTTTAAATGATTAATTTGCGTATGTTTTATCAAAAAAAAAAAAATCGGACGTTTCAAGATCTCTTGTTAAGTCCATGAATTCTCATTAGGGTTTTCAAGGAATTGTAGATTGATTTATCTGTTAGGATTCAAAGCTTGATAGTTTTTTACCTAAGTTTTTCTTAATACTAATTCTGGCTTGATCACCTAGAATTTAGATCATAGGTTGTTAAATTGACACGACAGTGTAATTTATAATCTGACAGAAACTAGAGTGAGCAAATTAGATAATTGCAAAGGAATTTGGATTAGATAATTTGTGAACAAATTGAACCTGTTCTTAAAGCTTGTTTCGAACCTTAAGATCTGCAAAGGAATTTGGTTTCTTAGGATATAGACATAGTAGATTTTCGCAACGACAGTTGGTTAATTTTATATTAGGGATTTGAGTTCTAGAACTGGTGTTTAATTCGATCCTAACAGATTAGTTGATCTGTATTACTTGATTTCCTGAGAATTTCCCTAGGCTTGACGTTTTTCCCATCTGAATACAAACTGGTTATTTATTTATTTGCACTGCTTTTATTTTAATCATCAATTTACTTAGCTTAATTCGAAAATGAATAGTTTATCATGAAACATCTAAGTCTCTGTGGATTCGACCCCTATATACTACAATTGCATTCTGTGCACTTGCGGTGTAGCTCTAGGGAAGTAAACTTTGAGCCAATCAAGTTTTTAGCGCCGTTGCCGGGGGACTTTAGATTGTTTTCGATAGATTTAAGTGTAGAATTTAGACTAAGTTTTTATTTTTTAGTTTTACTCACATCTTTTTATATTTGTGTCTATTGTGTTTCAGGTGTATGTTTAATCGTGTTACCAAGAGCAACAAGGACAAAAAGCTTTTGTTTCTTCCAAATCATGAGCTTGCAAAGTTAGAGCGAGAGATCAGAAAAGCAAAGAAGCCAGTGGAGATGGTTAATCCTGTGATTTTACATCATGATGATGCTGGTGTTATCAGAGACCAAGAGGGTCATGTGTGCAACAATATGGGGCAGATACTTAATGAGAATGGAAACCCCATAGTTCCAATAGCTGCCGTGGGCGCGAAGCAGGAACAAGAAGCAGCACCCTTGTGGGCGCAGGGTGCGAGAGGAAGGACGCTAGGAGATTACAACATGCCTGATGAGTGATAACACCATATTTTACATGTTTTTAAGGTTTAGTTTCATAGATTTTTAATCTCACTTTTTATAGTTTTGGGAACTTTTCATGCATTTGAGTCTCATTTTGTTTTATCATGCATTTTAGAAGTCCTAGTTGATATCACATGTTTTAAGTGTTTTTAAGATTGATTTAGTATTAGATTCTTGCATTCATATTCCACATTTAAGATGTTAGTTGCAAATTTTCATATGCATTCATGTTTTGTAGGGTTTGAAGGGGATGTGCAACACAAGGGAGCAAATAGAGTGAAGAATGATCTAGGGCCAATCCAAAGTGTCTCGAAGATCGACTCATATGAAGACTTTCCATTGAGATTTAATCCCAGAACCCTTGAAGAAAGTTGTAGAAGATTAAGTTACCTTTCCAATGAAGGTGGTATCGAGTGATTTGTATCATCGGTTGAAGAGATACAACCCATATAGTACCAGCGGCCAAACCCAGCGGGGAGAAGAAGCCGCTGGAGAAGTGGCAAAATCATCCCGGAAGTCTATCGGCCAAGCCCATCGGCCAAAGCACACCACGGGGTCCTAGCGGTCAGATCCATCGACCAAGCCCAACCGCTAGCTTCCAACGCTCAACTTCTAACGGCTTGGTGTGACCGCTAGGCAATGCGCAGAACCATCCGACAAAATTGATCGGCCAAACCTAGCGGCCAAGACACGCCGCTAGCCTCTAACGGCCAAACCCAGTGGCCTACCTAACCACTGCACGTGGTCCGACCCTCCATTTCTCACTTACCTACTCCTCTACTAGCTTTTGCCTATAAATACAAAACACCAATAATGTTATAACTACGTTTTTTTAATGTTTTTCTTATGCTTTTTACCTGAGAACACTCTATCTTGTTCTTCTTGTTCTTCCTTGTTTCATGTTCATACTTTCATCACCTAAACTTATGCTGTTTATTTTCTATTGAATCTTTTTGCAAAACTTTAATTATGTCTATTATATCTATCTTTTCTATGGTTTACTTTTGCGATTTGAACATGTGTGAGTAATTGTACTTTGGATTGTTGGTTTGGTAGATCTAGGGTGTTTTGATGGTTGTTTGTGATGTTTGATGGTTGATTCATGTTTATGTTCATGTATAGAATGATCTTAGTGCTAGGAATGAACTTGGAAAAGAGATTTCTAGATTTTGATTATTTAACACCCGGAAGGTGTAGTGAAATAATCCGAACTTTCTATACTTGCGTTTCTATATCTTTACCAATGGAAATTGAGTTCCAAGATGGAATTGATGATAATTATGAGTTTGTGTTCCTTGTTTATAAATCATTTGGTTGCAATTGGGAAATTAGCTTAATCAAATGTTTTGTAAATGGCCTAGTATCACGGAAGTGGACTAGTCTAATTAAGCAACTCATGTCATAGGATTAACATTGATTGTTCATTTAATTCATTCTTTATCATATCATCATACACCCTTGTCAAATTGCCTTACCAACGATCCATGCTTTTTAATATCTAAAAATCGATCATCTTGTTTAGTTTACTTTCTTTGCATTTTAAACTGAAGTTCGATAATTGTTTTTTTGAATTTAGTAGAAGGTTTATCTTTGTTTTCTTTCTTAACTAATATCTTTGTTCTGTTTTAAATATTAGTTTCGTGACATTCCAAACCGAAAACAAGGCATCTTATTCGTTTAGCTTGATTAGTTTCTTGCATTCTTAGTGTGTTATTCTTGCTTTCTTCGTGGATCGATCCCTAAGTACACAACGTACGAAAGAGTTATTTGATAGCCCCGAGAGTAAAAAAACCTACCATATCAATGAGTTATATGCGAATAGATCTGCGATCAGGCTTCCTACCTTCCAGAGGAATGACTTCAAGCTGAAACCATCATATTATACTTTGGTTGGTCAGCATCCTTTCCATGGATTGGCTCACAAGCATCATGTGGATCACATCGAGAGGTTTGAAGACTTGGTGACTAGCATGAAGCACAATGGAGTCAGCTATTACTATCTCTTCTGTAAGCTTTTCCCACATTCTCTGAGTGGTGAAACAACTTATTGGTTGAAGCAGTTACCAACATGATCGCTCACTAATTGGGAGGACACCAAGAGAGCATTCTTGCAAAACTTCTATGATGATGCAAGGTTAGAGGACTTGAGGAACAATATCTCTCAGTTCACGCAGAGACCGGCATAAGCATTCAAGGCTGATTGGGTGCGATTCAGAGCTTACCAGAGAGATTGTCCTCACCATGGTTTTTCTGGAGTTCAGCTGGTAGCCATTTTCTTCAGAGGTGTTGATTGGAGATATCATATGGCTCTAGATGATGCTAGTAATGGGAACTTCAACATGAGGTCTCCTGAAGAAGCTTGTGTGTTGATTGAAAACTTGGTGTCTAGCAATATCACCAAGAATGCTGACTTTGAAAGGCAGAAAAAGCTGGGAATTTTGATGGTAAGCAAATTGTTGAGTTGAAAACTAAGCTAGATTCAGTTCACAACATCTTAGTGAACAAGAAGATGGTTCAGTTTGCTGCAGAGGTTAAGACGTTTGAGCCAGAGGAAAGATGTGAAGAGGAAGATGTCAACTACATTGGTGGGACTAGTTTTCAGGGTCAGATGAGCACTTTTACATGTAATTAAAACTCTTCTAGTTACGTCTCTAAGCCTCAGTACCAGAAGCCTTTCAAAAGCAACAACAACTTCAACAGAAATTATGGATCATCATCTTACCAGACACCTCCTGCACCAACTTAGCAAGGTAAGATGGAATCTATCATTGAACAGATTTTAGAGGGTAAGCAGGATCACAATCGATTTTAATGGGAAGATTGATGCTCTGTACACTGATTTGAATGGGAAATTTGAAGCTTTAAACATTCATGTGAAGAAGTTGGATACTTAGGTTGTGCAGACTGTTGGGTCTGTTAAAAGACAAGATGAAGTTCTTCCTGGAAGAACAGACACTAATCTGAAGTATCAATGCAATGCCATCATGTTGGGAAATGGTAAAGAGCTTAATCATGTCCTGAAAAAGGTCTGAATGTTGATGAACTCGAGGAGTTGGAAGAAATTGAAGAAGAGATTGCAGAAGGATTGCATGTGTCGATCGATGCTACTGAAGCGTATCGGTCGACACCACTGCAAACTACGAAAGAGGTGACAATTTTGGGTACTATAGTGTCGATCGACACTCAATTGTTATCGATTGACACACACCCGATGTCGATTTGCACGCCTCTGGTATCGATCGACACTCAACTGGTATCGGTCGGCACGACCACCAACATAAAGTCCTTGGAAAATTTACTAAAGACACGAGTAATACCGTTGGTGTCGATCGACACCCATTTGGTGTCGGTCAAAACAAAGGGTTATCTGAGACGCAAAGTTCTGGGAAGCTGTCAATCTCAGATGAACGCGTCTACAAACCAAAGGTTCTTTTCCCAAGGAATCCTAAGAAGTCTAAACAAGAGATGGAGGAAGCAAGATGCAAAGCATTGATGGATAAGGTGATGATTGAGCTCCCTCTAGTTGATGCAGTTAAGCTTTCACCTTCATTCAAAAGGTATATTAAGAGAATGATTACTAATGGTGTAAGTCCTGAGGAAGGAGCTTTGCTTACCAAGGACATTAGCACAGTTTTTTTGAATAAGACCCCACAAAAGAGGAAAGGAAAGCAGAAGGAAGTGATTGTCTCTGAACAAGTTAGTTCCATGATTAAGAGTAGGATTCCAGAGAAGCTACCTGATCCAGGAAGTTTTGTGCTCGATTGCTCCATCTCCATAAGAAGATTTTCTCATTCTCTTTGTGATCTTGGATCAAGTATTAACTTGATGTCTCACTCTGTTGATGTTAGCCTTTGGATGACTATTTTCAAGCCGACGAGGATCTATCTTATATTGGCCAATCGATCCAAAAGGATTTCAGAAGGTGTCTTAGAAGATGTTCCAGTAAAAATTAGAGATTGTTTGATTCCCAATGACTTTGTGGTGTTGAAATATGAGGAAGAACCTAAGGATCCTCTCATTCTGGGAAGATCTTTCTTGGCTATAACTGGTGCCATGATTGATGTGAGGAACAGAAGGATATATTTGAATGTGGGTGATTTGGTCATGAACTTTGACATGGACAAGCTGAGAAAGACACCCACTATTGATGGTTAAGCATTCTCTGTAGAAACCTCCATTGACATTACTGCTGGATATGTCAAGGAGTTGGGTCTTAGTGAGCAAGTAAATAAGCAAGCTTATGAGCTTAAGGATTAGAGTGGTGATCATCTCTTCCGCACTAGACTCTAAGACGAGATTCTACTCATTGACAAGTTGGTGGAGGAAGACATTTTTGTGATGGAGACACGGATTGCAGAGATGAATTGTAGAAAAAGTGCAGATATCCGAGCTGCAGGCTCAGTGTCGATCGACACCACCAGGTTGTCTGTCGACACCAGACTCGACGAGACAAACCAATGTCGACCACGCCATATTACACTCGACATAATGACTCAGAGTCGATCGACACCACTGGTGTCGGTCGACACCCTCTGCGGGTTTGCCCAGATTTGCCTAAAATAGCTAGTTTTCAGGATTTTCCCAATACTGCAAGTCCGAGAGATGTTGTCAAACAGAAAACTCCACATCCCACACTCCATTCACCCCGAGAAAAGCAAAGGTACGCACTTTCTGGACTCAAACCATATGATATTATCAATAAGACTTTTCAAGGTACAAAGACTGTTTTACAATTAACCAAGCCACGAGATTATCGTAAAGCGCTTATTTCTTCTTTTGATGATTTTGCAGAGAAAATAAGTATCCCGCCCAGACTAACGTTCCGTCCGGATGTTGTTCCTCATTTATTTGGTCGTTAGCATGCACTGACTGCTTATACTCCACCACGGATGAGGCGACAATTTTTTGAAAGGCATTCATTGCCACTCCCACCTCCACAACACCCTGATCCTCCTATGGATTTTCATCACGCTTAGGCGTCAATGCAGTCAAGCTCATGACGTTAAACAAGTGCTGAGTGGGAGGCAACCCACTGGTAAGTTTGTATATACGCAATTTTTTAGTCTTGTTTTGGTTTTATTTTATTTTATTGATTCTTATTGGAACTTGAAAACATGATATTATGCTATGTGTTGTTGCTTATGATCTTTTCTTGAGTATTTCCATTAGCTAACATGTTACGGTTTGTGAGAGAAATGAGTTAACCCGTCTGCGAAAATCTATTTTACCGTAACACCGTGTGTGTCGATCGACACACATATGTGCATCGGGTTATACAACCACCCTTCAGTCAAACGTGTGTCGACTTATGCCTGATATCGATCGATACCGGGCTGTGTGTCGGTCGACACAGGAGCATCAAAGTGGTAATATCTTTATTTTTCTTGTTTTTCAGCTCTGTTTAGTTTTAAACCAAACCTATGCTTCGATAAGACTGAGGACAGTGTTGTTCAAGTCTGGGGGAGGTGGTTACTGGCATTGTTTTTGGTTTTTGAGAGTCAGTTGTCTTAATTAGAGTCATTTTTATTGAGTCAAAATTTTGTTAGGAACTATGATTTTTCGAGGAAACCAACATATTTGCAGGACTCTAAGTGACCATTGATTTGAACTTGACTGGCATCCGAGACTAATGGAAAATCCAAAGGCTGACCATTTGACTTGAGACACCCATATTTCTAGCAAAAATCCACTAAAGTCTGAGCTAAGTTCTAATTTTTATTTTTACCTCATCGATATGACTGATACTCATAGGGCTTGACTCCTCATTCATACTTGACAAAAGACAACATGGGTAAAAGAAACGATACTCCTCTTCCTTTTTCTAAAAAAAAAGAAAAAAAAAACAGAAAAGATGAGATGATTTTCTTTTGAGTAAAGGGGTAGAAAAATTTCCAGTGACCTCATTATTTTACTTTGAAAGAAATGATCACACGAAGGTTGGACACGAGGTTAGAAAAATTTCTCGTGATACCATTATTCGCCTACACCTTTGATTTCTATAAATAAATAAAAAGAATAAAAAAATAACAAGTCTGGGGAAAGAAAGAGTACCAAGTGTTGTATGGTTGGTTTGTCATAGTATTGTATGAGAATGAGTCTAGAAATTTCTTGGCATTGAGATCAAAGATGAGACCCATCGATGAAGTGCTTGTGGGCTATGTTGCAAAATTTTGGGTTGAATCAGGAAAGCTGCGAATGTCTACGGTGAAGTACATGGTGGTCTGGATCCTGTCAGGTAAGAATTTCTAGTGGCTTGTTATAGTAAATGTGAATGTGGTGCTCTTATGATGAAATGATTTTCTTTGTTTTCAAACTTCTTTCTCTTGTTTAGTTTTCTGTTTCCTTGAGGGCAAGCAAAAGCTAAGTCTAGGGGAGTTGATATATCATGGTTTTATGGGTTTTTAAGCCATGATATATGTATATAATCGAGTCTTTTATGTTTCTTTAGAGTCCTTTTATAGTCTTTTACAGGTTTACATACATTTGGGATCATTTGGACATTTTGGAGCTTTCTGGAGCTTTCCAGCTGAGATGACAAAGTTGGTGTCGTTCCAGGCCATCGGTGTCGACCGACACCACCATTAATGTCGGTCGACACGGGCCATATTTTCACGCCACATGCAAAATTCAACAACTTTTAAAGAATTACAACTTTGCCCAAAAGTTTTATATGTTTATAGAAGACCCCAAATAGTGTTTAGACTATATAATTAGGGGTTTTAGGTTTTGTTATTTTTATCTTTAGCTTTAGCAATAAACTCTAAAGGATTTTTGAGAGCTTAGGGCTGATCTTACCTTGTACACTTTGAGAGAAAAATTCGAACCCTGTCTTTATTTTTGTTGTTATATTTCAATTGATAATCTATTTCAATCATGTTTATTATTTTAATTGATATGAGTGAGTAGATCTCTTGTTAAGTCCAGGGCTTCTCATTAGGTTTTTCAAGGAATTGTAGATTGATTTATCTGTTAGAATTCAAAACTTGATAGTTCTTCACCTAGGTTGTTCTTAATACTAATTTTGGCTTGATCACCTAGAAATTAGATCATAGGTTGTTAAATTGACACGACAGTGTAATTTATAATCTGATAGAACCTAGGGTGAGCAAATTAGATAATTGCAAAGGAATTTGGATTAGATCATTTGTGAACAAATTGAACATGTTCGTAAAGCTTGTTTAGAACCTTAAGATCTGCAAATGAATTTGGTTTCTTAGGTTATAGACATAGTAGATTTTCGCAACGACAGTTGGTTAATTTTATATTAGTGATTTGATTTCTAGAACTGGTGTTTAATTCGATCCTAAAGGATTAGTTTATCTACATTATTTGATTTCCTGAGAATTTCCCTAGGCTTGACATTTTTCCCATCTGAATACAAACTGGTTATTTATTTATTGGCACTGCTTTTATTTTAATCATCAATTTACTTAGCTTAATTCAAAACTGAATATTTTATCGTGAAATATATAAGTCTATGTGGATTCGACCCTTATATACTACAATTGCATTATGTGCACTTGCGGTGTAGCTCTAGGAAAGTAAACTTTGAGCCTATCAGTAGTCATGATAATGAATGCAACAATTAATGGGAATGCGTTAAAAATCGTTCTAGAACTAAAATTACTAATATAAAGTTATCCTGCTGTCCCGTGTAATAACCATCTATGAAATGAAAACTCCTTGCAACTAAACCGTCATTTTTCAATAGAAATCCATGCATGCAGTGATATCATAGTTCGATATGTTCACAAAGTGAAATAACAACAACTGTCATTGGCTAAGGATATTTTTCCCATCAAGGATAGATCCATCGATTTAACAACACTTTTGGTGTCACGATAAGATCTATTAAAATTAGAGGCTAATTGTTCAAATTAGACAAAGCATGAAGAAAAATCCTAGATAAAGAACTATATAATCAATTCCCAACCAACCTAGCAAAGATTTACATGATGAACCCTTTTCAAAATGTCGGATATACCATTCATCTTCCATTTTGTTTTGTCCACTTTTCATTCTTGAATTACTCTCCTTTCTAATTTGAGAGCAATAATGGGTTTGGATGAGAACGAGAAAAGGGTGATCGTCGATGATACAGATGAAGAGCGAGAACCAGAGTAATTCAAAATTTGCATATCTCTTCATTTTGCATATATTTTTTTGAAAATCAGTTCGCTTTATAAGTTGTGTATAATTACAAATTTCTTCTTTATCAGTATTCTTCTTTCGCTATTGATGTTGTAAAGAAAAATTATGTGAGAAACTGGGGAAGCTGGACAGGTCGAAGAAAAGGATAGAGGTGTAAATCGGATCAGTGACCTGCGGGCTAAGCCCAAGTAGATTCGTTATGGGTCGAGCCTGAACACTAATATCTATCCCCATTTGGAAGCAGACTTCACAGATTGATCCGCTGCAGTTCTTGGGTTGGGCGGGTTTGCCTGTTTTGGGTTTGCGCGAATAAAACATACATAAAATATTTTGAAATTGTTTGTTTTACCTATAGGGTTTCATTCAAATAAATTTCTAATTAAAAACCCTGTAAGTAAACAATTTTTATGTGACTGATAATTAAGTTGACATGTGATTGTTAACAACGTTTAATTAAACATAACTACAAGCAAACAAAAATTTCTCCAATTCTCACTATCTCTCCTTATTGTATTTTTTGGTTGTCAATTCTTCTTATTGCTTTCTGTGTAATTGTTTTGTAAATATATACTTGAAAAGAGATGTCTGTCATCATCATCATTAACTCATAATCATCATAAAAGAGAGAAGTCTCTCTTGAACATCATTTTTTTAACATAAACAGAGATGAGATTTGCTTTGTTTCAATGACTACTTGTTTTTCTTCTTAATAAGTTGAAACCTAAGAAGGGAGAGAGAGGATATAATGAAAATAGAGATGCACGCCTGAAACATAAATCTCTTAGAAATAAGTTTTGCTATCAAATTTCATAACAAATTTTGGGGACGTGTAATGCTTATCGCATGTGTTGGTGTGGAGGTCTAGTGCTTGTGGCATCTTCTTCTTATTTTTGTTTCTCAATCTGCTTCTCTCTATTTTTGCTTCTTTTTCTTCTTCTTTAAATGGTCTCGGCACTTCTAAAGAGAATGAGAGTATATTGAATGAAGAATGGAGAGCATAAATACACTTATATGGAAGATGATTGAACATCACACTATATAAGCCTTCAGCTAAAGTAGAAGATCATTTCCCTAAACATCACAAACTTTAAAATCGTGATTGACAGCGGGCATGTCCGCTAGCCCGTTGGTCTAGGCGGGGCGGGTCTGGACATGGTTTCGATAACCACGGTTGATGAGGACATCAAAACAGTGGTGAATCATAAAGATCAACCCAAGAACAGTCCCGACTTGATCCTTGTCCAAGACACCTTCAAATGGATACATTCGATTTCATTTATGGAATGTTTCTATCCCACTTCTATTGTCTCCTCCCAAAGCTATTTATGGAAACCTGGAGATCCTATACTTCATCAAAATGCTCTCACACACGTCCCAAACAGCACAAAACTGTACATGATCAAGCAAATCCATTCAAGACCAGATTTTCCTTATTTGGGCCAGATCGCATTTAAACGCTAATAACTCCTTCTCAAATTTATTGGGCATGACTTGGAGACTTTCTACATGTTCAAGAGACTTCCAAGAATGCATCATTACATGCCCATGTTGTCCAGATACAAGGAACCTCACGTTTTCCTTATTCGGCAAAAAATCAAGCCTTAAAGGCCAAGTTAATCAAATAGATGATTGATTTATAATTTATGCTTATTTATTTTGTATTTATGTTGATTTATATTTATATTTATATTCTTAGATTAGTTATCCACGAGCCTATAAAAGCTCAACTCTTGATTCATTGTAAATCACCCTTGAATTTTGAAAGAAATAAGAAAACCGAGAATTTTTTCACCTTCGAAGCTTCGGCTTTTGTTTGCTTGTCTTTTCTATTGCGTTTGATTCCCTTAGAACTCAAGTGGAATCTCTGTCTTTGTGTGCGATTCACATAGACATTTATTTGTGTTCTTATCACAAAGTCATTCCACAACTTTGTGTGGCGAACTTCGATCCATCTTTTGTTTGTTATCCGTCTCATCCATTTGTTTAAGTAGAGAGTGTCGTACGGTCAGCTGCTTAGACTCCATCTCCTATCATCAAGCTTTTGGATCCTATATCAACGGTTCTAACGGGCTTGTCCACCATGGTGACGAAAAAAATAACATCATTTGTGGGACGTGCCAAATGGGCGCCCGTTTGACACCTTTGGGAATGGGCTTCGATTAAAGGTTTTGTGGAAAAACATTTCAGAAGAATAACACTTCCACGGGAAAAATTTTAGAGGCAAACAAGTATAGATCATGACCAATCCAAGATTATAATTAATAAATTGTCCATGCCAAACGATTCTGCATGCACCATGTTGAAGATCTCTTGTCAGTTTTAAATCGCACTCTCTAGGATTTGTACTCCGTACCTCTTGGTGTAGAAGCACTAATGAACCTTTAAAAATCACTAGGCCAAGGGGGCTTTCACCAAAATATTTTAAAATGATGTGAGTTAATATTTATTTTACCCACACATAGCAGGACATAGTTCTAGTACGAATAGTCATGTGACAGCAAGATAGCGATATGTTGAGCAGGATGTGGAGAGTGGAAAATCATGGGCCACATATAATTACACTACAATTTTCATCATTGATCACTCTCAGAAATGTCTAACATATCGCTATCATTATAGTCGAACCCCATTTTTTCTATATATATCCACCACCTTTAGCCGTCTATCTTTTCTACCAATTTATTTTACTAACAGGGGTAAGCTTTGTTACCTATTATGGTTATAAACAAATCGATATGGTAGTAATATTTCTTCCTTCTTAAGTCTTCTTTTGAACATAGTTAAACAATTAAAATATATAAACCAAATTTCTTCATTTTGAAAAATATTTATTATATTGAAACTTTTATGTACATAATTGGTTTCCTAGTATTGTTTTCTTAAATTCTTTTTAGTTTCACTTAAAAAATTTCTTTAAATACATTAAAACATGATAGTGTCAAGATAAAACGATAAGACATTACTAAAGTTAAAATCAAAAGTAAAATTTCTATATTTTTTTTAATTAATTTAACTTTACATGTAGAATTTAAACCATGAATACTTTGTGGAAAAAAAAATTAAATAGATAAAACATATGAATATTTTTAAAATTGAATGGAATATTTTATTGATTAATAAAATATATATTACATTTAAAATTAAGGGTTAGGAATTTTCATATGTATGCATAGACATTGTGAAAAATTAAGGGTTAGAAAATTTGTTGTCTATAGACTTTGTGAAATCTGAGACTCTAAACCCTGACAACGTTGCAGCAGGATTATAAATAAAAATAATAATTAGGGTATACTCACCTTATCACCATTACATAGGCTAACAAATCGTACCTCTGGAATTTCAACATGAACGCCTCATGAGAAGTATCGAGAAGCTTCCCATAGAGGCAACGATATGTCTCAATTTTTATTTTTTTATAAGAAGAGGCAACTTAGGTGCAAGTTGGAGCTCAATAAGATTGGAGGAACATTTTGTTGCGGTTGAGACTAAATGACTAGGATTTCAGACCCTAAACAGAAATTTAACAATATTTACATTTTTTGCATGTCTTCATTCTAATCAAATATAAAAAATCTCTAGACTATCTCTCGCATTTATATGGAAACCCTTTCTTCCTCTACAACTCTAAAATCTTTAACTTCCATCTTTATTGCCGGTTTGTTTTACTCATGGTGATAAGTTTTTTCACTCATAGTTACATAGGCCTTCACATGATTCTTGGCATCTTGGTTTACTACACTATGCTAATGGTTGTAAGTTGATGGGTGATTGACGGAAAGATACAAGCCAAATACCGTTAATTCATATTTTGGTCTATTTCTGATGAAAAAACTTTCATCTAATTAGTTTAAATGTTTAAAGTATATACTTGAATAAGATTGTATTTTTCTCAAGTAGAGTGAATTAATGTTACATGTTTGCTGAGGTTGTGGTGATAATTGTCAGCTGAGTGTTCATCGAGTGACAGATAATGCACCTCATAATAAAGTTGCATGTTTTCATCATTATGCATGTTTTCACTTTAATCACATAAAAATGTTTCACCTTTCTCTATCCCTTATAATTGAATAAGATTATATTTTTCTCAACTCACTCAATTTGGAAAATTTTAGTTTAATTAAAATTTATATTTGTTGAATTTTCTTAATTTTACATTTAAAATGAAAAACATGAATAATTGTGAAACAAAAAAAAAAGAATTGTATCTAAAACATATGAAATTATATTTAAATTATGGAATGTAATATTTATTGATTAGAAAAAATCTTAATAATAAAGTCTTTTAGTTAAAATATCCAAGACAAGTGCATGCATTGACTTTTTTTCTTTTTCTTTTCTGGTTAAAGATGCATGCATGAACGTTACAAAAAGATAAGGATGGCAATTTGACACGTTGCAGCATGCTTAGGATTAGGGTTACTCCAATCAAATCACATATTTAAGCACCTCTGGAGAAGTATGAGAAGCCACCATAAGAGGCAAATTAAATTGCTGGGATTTTCTGGGGAGAGTGAACCGGTGGTTTCAACTACTCTGAGATTTACTTCCGTCGATCAAAATTGTTGTCAACTCAGTCGTTGCTCCAGAAGCGTCGGTCGATGCCGGTTCCGGGAAATCTCGATCTGGAATCGAGTAGTGATATGAAGATCGAGACAATTGGATCAGCTGTTACGAATCTGGTAAATATTGTTTTATTATTATTATTATTATTTTTGTTAAAACGAATATGGTTAGTTAAGAATTTCAAATTCCATAATCTGGTTAAGATCGGTACAACGACAGATTGTGGTAGGAGAAGAGACATGGATTCATCCTTCATTTCTTCAATGAAACTCTGAGACTCTTCATGATTTATTCGGCGTTTTTGCTTTTGTTTCCCCTAATTTTCATCTTCTATAAAACTATGTGCTAACTAGTTTTTTTTTTTTTTTTTTGATGATTTAGGTTGCAGGAGAAGTTGTATGAGTGAGTGGAAGGAAACAATGGTGAAGAATGGATAAAGAAATTAGCCACCGACACTACAACTTAGTTGTTAATGTCATCTCAGTGTGCGACTCCGTCGGATCCACCATTATTGTCTCTGTGGTAACAAGGGGTAGTCATCTCTTATGGATAATCGTCTCTAATTGTAGTGACTCTCTCCGTAGATAACTAATTGGTAAGTATTAATTGGTTAATTTATACAAACTATATCTATTTAATAAAAACCATATCTAATTTGTTTGTATGAAAACCCAAATTGGGCTTTGAAGTGGAGCTCTTCTAAGAGTTTGAAGAGAAAATGACAAGTAGCAAAGTATTGTCTGTGGAGATCGATTATGCCAAGGAGTTGAAACCGGTTAATAATTTTTGCCAGGCCCTTATTCAACAAGGTTCCTTTTCTTTTCTCTGCTCACTTGGTTTCTTAGGTACCCTTATACAAGTTTGCTTACACACCCTTATTGATTTTTACCTAATTTTTGGTTCCAATATTGCCGAATGGCAAATTAACTATAAACTTATACGAGTTCCATTTTCAAAAATCAAATTAGATCATTATTAGAGTGCATGTGTATATATGTTTTATTCGAGTGTCATTTTCAAACCTTTGAGCATTTTGACGTTCTCTGAAATTTGAAAACTCTGTAGCGTTTTGTCTCTTTATAAATCAGTAAATCTTACTCTCATTCTCATGTGAACATCATATCTGATTGGATTGATTACTTGAAACTTAAAAGACATCCATTAAATTCTTATGACTTTTTTTTTTTGTTAAATCCCTTTTTCGCTTCACGTCAGTTTGTTTGTTTAAATGATAATTTAGTATTAGATCTTCAATATATTTGCCGTGTTATTCAGTTGTCGTATGGATCTGTATCCATAAATGGCAGTGAGTACCCAAGACAAGTAGTGTTTTCCCGCTCCAACTGTATTTTTTGTGTTCTATGTATTCTTGAGGCACTTATATATTTATCAAAATTTTAGCAAAATTTACATATAAATCTAAATGGTGCATTGGCGCTAATTTAATATCCAGCAGAACACTTCTGGATAATTAAGATTCTTCAAATCATAGTGTAATGCGCATTGACCAGTATGATTAAAGGAAAAAACAATGTTAGAGATACAACATGGGCTCCATATATTGAAAAAAAAGAAGGAGAATACAGGAGGATAGTTGAGCCACCAACAAATGAAGTTGAGGTACATAATATTTATTTTTTTAGGTACTAAACAATTAAAGACAAACTAGATTTGTTTCGTGTCTAGAGTTTTGTAATTTAGGGTATAGTATGGAGCTGATTTAGAGAATTGGGTACTTGTAATTTAGGGTATAGTATACAAGGGAATGTAAATGTTAACTAGAAAAATTTATATAGCTTGATAAGTAGCTTTTGGTTGGAACCTGAATCACTTACCTTCTTGGTTTTCTACTTTCGTTTGAACGTTGTGATATCTCCGGTGTTCTCATTCCATGGCTCTTTGTTGGCATATCTTTTTCATCGTTTTGTTGGGTAAGTTTACACATTCACTATCTAATCAATTTTGTAATTTTTATTTCTCAACTTCACCAATTGTTTTGATTGAAAAATCATGTTGAGGAGCATCACCTATATTCAATGAACTATTATCAATTTGGATAGCCAAAAGTATGACATAGAGTTTCAGGAAGCAATGCAACTTCCCAAGAGAAAGCGCTGAGAAAACATTAACCATATATATCACTTCAATGAACAATTTGATTTACTTCATGGACTAGTTACTCAATTTTATTCTTTAATTTTAAAGATGAAGGAGTGCTGGTTTATCGGCTGGTTCAACATTCAGGGGAGTATTTTCTACCGATAAACCGACATCACTTCATCTTCTAAAATTGAAAGAGAAAACTGAGTAACTAGTCCATGAAGAAGGTTGTTCATCGAAGAGATCAGGTAAATGTTTTCTCATCGCCTTCTCTAGGGAAGTTGCATTGTTTCCTGGAAATCCATACCATACTTTTAGCTCTCCAAAGTGATGATAGTTCAATGAATATCGGTGATGATCCTCGACATGCTTTTACAATAAAAAATATTGGTGAAGGTAAGAAATAAAAATTACAAAAATGATAAGCCAATGAAAGTGTAAACTTACCCAACAAATCGATATGATAAACACTTTCCAACATAGAGTCATGGCACTTAAATCCGAACATCTAAAAACCCAAAATACTCAGATTCAAAACCGAACGGATACTTGAATGCACATCCCTAACAGTGTACAAGATGATTTTGTTTTTACATATATATACCAAATGGGTCTCTTTAGATTCAGAAAAGATTTGAAATCAAAATTTTAAAAAAAATTAATTTTTTTTGTTGAATTATTTGTATGATAATCAAAATAATAAGAAATAAAGGAACGAGAAATAAAAGAAAAATAAAAGAAAATATAGAAAAAGAGAAGGAATGAGAGAAAGAGAAGAATAAAATAAATGTGGGAGAGAGAGAGGGAGAGATGAGACATGAGAGGAAGAATGAAGAGAGAGATTGAGAGAGTGTCTAATTTCATAATTGTAAATAGTAAATAATCTAAAAGAAAAAATGCTTTAAAAAAACTACCCTACTCACCAATTATCTCTATATTTTGACTATATTTTGTTTTATCTAATAGATTGAACTATATTTTGTTTTAGTTATATTTTAATATGTCTATTGTACATAAATGTGAGTTTCATGGCTTCGCAACATGATTGTGCTGCTTATAAGGAATTTAGATGGTCATACGAGATCATTTGTGCACTATTTCAATGGGTGATGATTGTGGAGAAACAAACGAATGACAAAGAAAAAAGGCTTCTAAGTGGTGCTCGTAGAGAAAAAATATACTTAAAGAATATTAATAACAAGTTTAGAATTGATTTGAGATTGTCTCAAATAAAAAATTGTTTGGATTCATTGAAGAGACTTTATAATATTTACAGAGTCAATCCAGAAGATCTACGAGTTCAAGCAAATATTTTGCAATTTGTCACACTACTTAATACAATTTTTGGTGATGAACTCAATGTATAATGTAATCAACATTTATTATGAAATTTATGTGTTTTTGAATAATTATTTAGTGCATGTTTTTTTATTAATCATGATGTACATTTTTATATTTTATAATAATAGTATGGTCTTGGTGTTTTTATGGCTTTTTATGATTATATATTCTATTTATTTTGGTAATTTCTTGTTTAACCGTTATTGTACCCACTGGTGAACCAGTCATAAATTTCCTGCAAACGCTTCCGTTTTCAACCGCTGAACCAGTCGTTCAAATCGCTTAATAACGCTTGAAACCGTAACCGCCCGCTTCCGCAAACTCCTACACCCGCACCCGCATCCGCTACGTTTAAACCAGTAAGACCATAAGGCTTAATTGGTTCACCCATAATCACCCGCAAACGCTGCTTTTGCTGTTGCAAACATTTGTTACCAATCACAGAAATCGCAACATACCGCTCCGAACCGCTTGAAATCGCTAGATTTCAAAAACTCATTCCAGCTAGCATTTGCGGATGCGGGCAGTTGCGGGTGGTTAGATAAATATTTTTTAATTTATAATACTAATATAATTTTACAAAAAAAAAAAAATCAAAACAATTTTTAAAAATATCAGATATTACTATAATAAATTCTTAAATACTTTATATATGTATTACCTAAACCAAAATATATTTATAAGTATAAAAATATTTTAAATAAAAAATGTTTCAAATATCTTAAAATAAATAATTATTCTACAATTTATTTATAATTTCATTTTAAAATTTTGATTATATTAATACAATTTTTTTCTTTACAAAAATTATATATTTTAAATATCTTTGATAATATTAAACACCAATCGCAACCGCTCTCAACCAGTCAATAATTTTCTGCAAACGCACACGTTTCTAATTGTTAAACAAGTCTTACAAATCTCTTAATAACGTTTATAACCACAACCACCCGTTTCTGCAAACTCCCGCACCTGCAACCGCAACTGCTGCGTTTAAAGCAGTCGAGCCCATAAAATCCTTTACAATATTTGAAAATCTATAGCTTATGTCTGCAATTGAATTCTTTCAGATTCAGTTAAATCCTATTTTGTTTCCTTTTTTTTGTTTAGTCCCATCTAATTTTGTCAAATTAATTATACTAATCAATTTTGGTTTCGTTGGATTTTCCTCAGATCTGAAGATTTGGTTTCTCGTGTCATAATCCTCTCGTTTTGGGCTGCTGGGCCAAAGAATCATTTTATTATTTTGTTTTGTTTTAGTAGTTAACTGGCTTTATTTCAAAGTCCAGTCCTTTGTAGTTTGGATTGAGTTGGGCTTGGACCCGTATTGAAAGTTTTCTCGGCGGAAAAAAAAAAAATCAATTTTGGTTTATCTATCATCTTCAATCATGCTGACTCCAAATTCTTTCAGTAAATTTTGATGACTTTTATAACTTTTGAAATTAGGAGAAAGCGAGTGCTTTGAATAATTCGAAATTGGAACCAGCTAAGGCCCCACATTTCTTTTTCTATTTGTATTCCGACGCCTCTCTATTACATACAGTTCGAGCCCAATAGGTCAGCTTCTCAACGGTTACTCCATTTTTTTTTTTCAAATTTTCTCAAATTTCAGAAAAAGGTTTCATCTTTAGATCTCAAAGATCCCTAAAATTTTGAGTTCGATTCAGATTTCTGCTGTGTTTCTGTAAGTGAATCAATTTTTTTTTTCTGGTTTGCTAAGAAAGTTGAAATCTCTAGCTCTGTGAGCTTTCTCAATTGATTAGGGTTTGAATTTATCTCCTCATTTCTCACTTAATCTGGAGTTTGATTTTTGAATTGTATTTGTATATGATTCTCAGAAATTGAAGATCAGTGATGTCGTTTAGGAGTGATCCCATCTCCTGCGCCATTTTTCACTCCTCGTTCTGAGAGAAGAAGACCTGATTCTTTCTTTAACCGTCTCGATAGAGATAATAAAGAGGCCAATGTTCAGGTGATTCTACGATGCAGACCATTAAGTGAAGAAGAGCAGAAATCCAATGTCCTTAGAGTGATCTCTTGCAATGAACAGAAAAGAGAAGTGAATGTTCTTCACAGTGTTGCTAATAAGCAAGTAGACCGTGTTTTCAATTTCGACAAGGTTCTTGTCTTTCTCCTTGATGAATTTTGTATTGAAGATTGCTTCTTTTTGGTCTCTGATGGTGTAAATGTGTTTTATTTTTTTTCTAGGTTTTTGGTCCTAAGTCACAACAAAGGTCTATATATGACCAAGCCATTGCACCTATTGGTTCATGAAGTCTTGGAAGGTTTTAGCTGCACTGTGTTTGCTTATGGGTAAACAGGAACTGGAAAGACTTATACAATGGAAAAAGGTATCAAATTGGTTACTCTTCCTGTTTCTGCTAGTCATTTGATGCAAGCTGTTTCCTTTTTAGTCTTTTGATTCCTGTTTGGCTGTTTGTGTTGTAGGGAGGGGATTTACCTGCGGAGGCAGGGGTGATTCCAAGAGCAGTTCGACATATTTTCAATACTCTTGAGTCTTGAGGCGCAAAACGCTGATTACAGTATGAAAGTAACATTCTTGGAACTTTACAATGAAGAAGTTACGGATTTGTTAGCTCAAGATGACTCTTCAAGATCTTCTGAGGATAAGCAGAAGAAGTCTGTTTCTTTGATGGAGGATGGGAAAAGTTGTGTGGTTTTAAGGGTCTTGAAGAAGAAGTTGTGTATAGTGCTAACAATATATATGCTCTTCTTGAACGAGGCTCATCTAAAAGGCGCACCGCAGATACCTTGTTGAATAACCGAAGCAGTCGCTTTCATTCGGTGTTTTACTGTACACATCAAGGAAGAGTCTATGGGTGATGAAGAGCTAATCAAATGTGGCAAGCTTAACCTTGTGGATCTTGCAGGATCCGAGAATATTTTACGGTCTGGAGCTCGGGATGGCCGTGCAAGAGAAGCAGGAGAGATTAACAAGAGCTTGCTTACACTAGGCCGTGTGATTAATGCTCTTGTGGAACATTCTTCCCATATACCTTACAGGTACTTTCCCATTAAAGGAAGAGTCTTATGTATACTATCAAATAAGCTATGTATTAGATTCTTCCATTGAAGCAAGAGTCTTATATATACTATCAAATAAGCTAGTCAATTAGTTATGATTGTTGTACATTTAATTTTATACCTTACAGGTACTTGCCCCGTCCTACAATTGTATGAGTCTGTTTTGACAATAATTGTGTGTCTTGGACCATAATTTGTGGATCTTCGTCTTTGCAGGGATAGTAAGCTGACTAGGCTTTTACGGGACTCTCTAGGAGGAAAGACAAAAACTTGTATCATGCTACAATCTCTTCATCTGCTCATTCCCTAGAAGAAACTTTAAGTACTTTGGACTACGCCTATCGTGCCAAGAACATCAAGAACAAACCCGAGGTTTTGTTTATGCTACCATATCTCAATGTACCCTTCATTTTTATCAATGTACCCTTTTTATCCTTCAAACCAAACGTGTCTCTGCAGGCAAACCAGAAATTATCCAAGGCTGTGTTGCTCAGAGACCTTTACTTGGAACTTGAGAGAATGAAAGAAGGTTTACACACATAACATTCTCTCTATATTCTCCAATTTTTCTTATGTGTATCATCAAATTAGCTAGTCGATTAGTTATAACTGTTGTACATTCTATGCAGATGTAAGAGCGGCAAGGGATAGAAATGGTATTTACATCTCAAAAGAAAGACATGCACAAGAAGAAGCTGAAAAAAGGTAGGTTCAAAGGACGAAGCTTAAGTCTATATTCATTTCATGCTTGGCTTAGTGATTATTTTGTTTCAGGAGAGAATCGAGAGAATATAACAGTTGGAGAATGATTTCAATCTCAGTGAAAGTGTATGTATGCCTCACCTTTTCTCTTCCAGCTGTTAAAACTAAACTAAGTTTCTCCCTTTGAAATTTAAGTGGCCTCTCGTATGCAGGATGTTTCCAAGTTCCGTGACCTTTACATGTCTGAGAAAGAGAAGTTACTGGACGTAGAAAGCGACCTTAAGGACTGCAAGATGACAAAAACTTCAGTGATTTATAATTATAGATTATTCATGGTTTCAATGAGAGTTTTCTTGAATTTTCAAACATTCATGATCCAGATAAACCTGGATAATAGTAACAAGGAGTTGCTAGATCTCAAAGAGAGTTATATCCAATTTACCTCAGAGTTAAAAGAAAGGGAAGTCATCATCTCAAGAATGGAAGCCTCAGGTAACAAGTACTAGCTCATGATTCCCCTTTCTTGGGTTTGTTGCTTGCTTCGTTTTACTAACATATTTCTTGGACAGAAACTTCTTTGATCGACCGCGCAAAGGGGTTACGTTCTGATTTGCAGCATGCATCAGACGATATAAGTTTGTTGTTCACAAGATTAGGTACTTCTTTCCTGTGTCTAGGGCTGAATACAAGATCTGTCAAGTGCAGATTTTACTTGTTTCTGCAGACCAAAAGGACAAGCTGGAATCCGATCACCAGAGCATGCTTTTGAAATTTGGTTCACAGCTTGATCAAAATTTTAAAGATTTGCACAGAACAGTTCTTGGTTCAGTCTCTCAGCAACAACAACAGCTAAGAACTATGAGAACATACCCACTCATTTCTTGCTCATAAATATGATGTAAGAAAAAACTATACCATGTCATTTCACTTTTTTGCTTTGGACCATTTGATCACACATTAGTGGTTGATTTACTCATGCAGGCAACACGCAATCTGGAATTAAGAATTGGGAAAACAGCAGATACTTATACTTCAGGAATAGCAGCCTTAAAGGAACTCTCTGAAATGCTACAAAAGAAAGCCTCCTCTGATCTGGAGAAGATGAACTCCTCTATTGTGAGCAAGTATGAACAATATCCTATGCTGTGCTTTTATCGATTGCTCTCCTTTCGAGAAATACTATGAAACACTACTTCGCCTCTTACTTTGTTTAGGCAATAATTCAAGTGTCTTTCTCTTCTCAGTTTCTCACTACATCAGCAACAGAGGCTTCTGAAGTCGCCCAGGACATCCAGAATTCACTTAATGATCAGAAGAAGCTCTTAGCTCTTGCTGCAAGACAACAAGAACTGGTATTGTAAAATCATTTTGCTAGTTTCTTGTTAGTTTAATTATTTTTTCTGAAAAATTAAATTCTATTTTCAACTTATCCAGGGCCTGATCAGAAGCATGAGATCTGCGCAAGAAATTTCCAACGTGACTTCAACCATTTTCAGTAACATCTACAACCAAGCACATGGCGTGGTGGAAGCCATTAGAGCAAGCCAAGCAGAGAAATCAAGAGAGCTTGCTGCTTTTGAAATGAAGTTTAAGGTGAGTTGGGCAAACTCTTAAAGACTTCAATTAGATATGTTGTCAGAGGTTCACACCAAACTCATCATCTTTACTAATAACAGGAAGAGGCTGAAAGAGAGGAAAAACAAGCCTTAAATGATATCAGTCTGATATTGTCTAAGTTAACTTCAAAGAAAACTGAAATGGTGAGTCTTTAACCATTAATAACCCCATTATGCCTTAATTCTTCATCAGTTGAATCACACTTAAAGCCTGATGCTTTACATGTTTCCAGGTCTCTGATGCATCACACAAAATCCGGGAACATGACATACATGAAGAGAAGAGCTTGGAGGACCAAAGGTCTGGTATGTAGCAAGTCTCGATTGGCGCAAAGGAGTAACTGTGTGTGACTACCTAAAGGAACCGAAAACCCACTTCATGGAAAACACAATAACTTCAGCTGAGTCTTTCACAGTCATGGACAATTACCTTGAAGATTGGTACAAATCTCCTCGCTTCTGAGTCTATCACAGTCATGGATAATTACCTTAAAGTTTACCTTCTTTGTTCTCATACAAACACTGTTTGAATTGCAGCTTGGGAAGGGCCAATGAGTCTAAAAAACTGTGGGAGACCACTGAAACAGACATAAAGAACCTTAACAGGAAGTGTCAACAAGTATCAACAAGAACTTAATGTCACAATCGGGTAAGTTGTTTTCATTCTGTATCCATCCTTCTCTCTATATCTCTTCCTCATCATTTTCATTGAATAAACTCTCTATGTATAGGGACATGGCAAAAGGAAATGAGAGGGTGCATGATGAATTTGCATCCGCAGTTTCCTCAATGGATGTTAACTTTGTTACTAGGACTAATGAACTTCACGCAGCTGTTAATGGTAACCGCACTAAATCCTTGTCCCCCCTACCCTATTCAAGAACCACTTTTTCACTTGAGGAAAATAACGTTCTAATCCTTGGTTTTACAGACTCGTTGATGCAAGACCGTGAGAACAAAGAAACAACGGATGCCATAGTCGAAACTTGCATGAACCAGGTCACATTATTGCAAGAGAATCATGGACAAGCCATATCAAATGTTAGAAACAAAGCAGGACAGTCTCTCATAAAAGACTATCAGGTACTGAAGCAATCATAACAAATTCTATAGTATGATCTATATATGTGTGTATATATAACAGTAAACCTTTTGATACAGTGACCAGGTTGATCAGCACAAGAACAAGACGCCAAAAAAACATGACATAAATATGCCAAGCTTGGAGTCGATAGAGGAGATGAGGACATTGTTTTCACAGAATATTCTCAGTGAAGATTACACAAGTTTGGAGAAGATATCAACAAAGGAGGGACAGGACGAAACTAACATAATGTACGTTTAACTAACATAACATCAACATCTTCCCTATTAGTTTTGTGCATAATGTACGTTTAAATTTGGGGTCTTTGGTCGGATTCATGGCTACATAAACAATAATTGTGTGGATTTGAATTTGAACTGAAGAAGAAGATAAAATCAACATTACTACACCTTTTTTTTGTGAGGATTTGAGTTGAAGAACTTATCATTCCGTGAAAGTTTTCTCAATGAAATTTTGTGTGTGTAAGTGTAGATTTACATTGAAATGGAGAGAGCTCATTTGACCAATATGATTGCTAAGATTAAGGAAGCTCAAGGTTTGATTGCTGAAGCTGCAGATCTTGCTGTAAGCTTTTCTTCTAACTCTCCTAGAATGGTTTCTTTTTAAGTTAATCCATATACATTGATTATGATTATGAATTACAGGTGGAGACATTTGGTGTTATGGCAAAAGCACAATCTAATAGGCCAAAACCAGCTTTTCACGTAAGTGCATCCAATGTTTAATTATTCTCAAAACTTCAATTTTTTTTTTTTTTATCATTCCAATATAAAATATAAATAATAATTTCGGATCCAATATAAAATTATTTCAGATCCGCCAAAATAGTTAAATATCTTAAAGTAATATTATAAAATTATTAAATTAGAAAATAAAAGTTAATAGAATATAACACGTATAAATTTCTGAATTAATTTTCACAAACATTTTTGAACATATTTACTATGTAAAATTTTAAAAATATAAAAACAATTTAAATAAAATTTATTTTTGTGATAATATACATTAATTTCTATCTATTATAATATATATATATATTATACATATATATTTAAATAAAAACTACATATAAAAACGGATTCGGATATCCAATTTTTTATAAAAAAATATTCGGATCCGGATCTGAACACCTTGAATATCCAGTTTTTCGGATCGGATCGGAGCTAATCCCGGATCGAATCTCGATCATGGAGATTTTGTCCACTGATAATGAGGTTTTTAAGGCCTCGGGCAATCAAATAACCCTTTGTACGTTGAGTACTTAGGGATCGATCCACGAGGAGAGCGATAAAACAACACACTAGGAATGCAAGAAACTAATCAAGCTAAACGATTAAAATGTTTTTGTTTTCGTTTTAATGTCACAAGCTAATAGTTTAAATAAGACAATGCAAATAATTTAAGAAAGCAACAAAACATAAAAATGCAATCAAACTCAAATAACCAAATGAAACAAGACGGTTTAACTAAATGATTGTTTTTTTTTACGATA
>VBRH01000977.1:0-22833 GCA_014578085.1 Cardamine resedifolia | reverse complement strand
TTTTTTTTTTTTTTTTTTGGTCGCCAAGAAAATTCGATTGGTTTTTCTCGACCATATGCATTATTTCCCCCTGCAAATAAGATCCCCGCGTACATTTTTTTGGTATTTCCGAAGCAAACAACAACACATAAAAACATTTGTTATTAAAAAAAAAAAAAGAACAAAAGAAAAAAACTCCGTCAAAAAGTCAAGAAACGAGCAAAAGTGTTACGTTCAAAGTCGTCGTTCAAAGTTGGGTCTCTGTTAAAAAAAAAAAAAAAAAAAACTCTTAGCTTCACACATTTTTAAAATAAAAGACTCCAACTCACATTTTTATTCCTTAATTCATATCTTAAGATTCAACATTTCTACATTCTTTAATTCGTTTACCAAGTGTGTTCTCCAAGTATTTTTCCTTTGATTTCTTGTAGATTAAAATCCCAAAAAACTTCTCAAATTTTCAGACAAAGAACTTAAACTTAACTTAGCTATGGCCGGTCCAAGTCGGAGAAGAAGACGATTACATCTAAGCAAGATCTATTCCTACACTTGTGGCAAATCAAGTTTCAAAGAAGACCACTCTAATATAGGAGGACCCGGTTTCTCCAGGGTCGTATATTGTAACGAACCGGGTTCTCCGGCAGCTCAACGCCGGAATTACGCCGGAAATTACGTCCGGTCAACTAAATACACCATTGCTTCTTTCTTTCCTAAATCTCTCTTTGAGCAATTCCGTCGTGTTGCTAATTTCTATTTTCTAGTTACCGGAATCTTATCGTTGACTGCTTTATCTCCTTATGGAGCCGTTAGTGCTCTTTTACCTCTCGCCCTCGTCATCTCCGCTACAATGGTTAAAGAAGGTATTGAAGATTGGCGCCGGAAACAACAGGTTCGATCTGAAGATCTCAATCTTTAGTTAAACTATATTTATTACAAGTCTAAGAGATTTGTCTTAAAACCGAATCTTTAGTTAAACAAAAAAAGTCAAACTTTCTATAATCTTGGAGATTAGTTTGAATTTATAAAGTCTAGAATTTTATTAATCATGAATCCAAGTTTTAACAAAGTTTGGATCTTTAATCTTTGTTTATAGAGAATTATTAAACCCATTAATCAAAATTTAATTTAATTTTTTTTTTGGGATTATTTTCAGGATATTGAAGTGAATAACAGAAAGGTGAAAGTACACGACGGAAATGGAGTATTCCGGCAAGACGAATGGAGGAATCTAAGAGTAGGTGACATAGTAAGAGTCGAAAAAGACGAGTTTTTTCCGGCGGATCTTTTACTTCTATCATCAAGTTACGAAGATTCGATCTGTTATGTAGAAACAATGAATCTCGACGGTGAGACAAATCTAAAAGTGAAACAAGGACTTGAAGCAACTTCTTCATTGTTACATGAAGATTCCGATTTCAAAGATTTTAGCGCCGTTGTTAGATGTGAAGATCCAAATGTGAATCTTTATATGTTCGTTGGAACTTTAGCTCTTGAAGAAGAGAGATTCCCATTATCGATTCAACAGATTCTTCTCAGAGATTCTAAGCTTAGAAACACAGAGTATGTGTACGGTGCTGTTGTTTTCACCGGACATGACACAAAGGTACAAACTTTCATAAGATCTTACTCTGTTCTGTTTTTTAAAAATCCTAACTTTTTCAGACTCTGTTTCTTCACACTTTACTCTGTTCTGTTTTTAAAAATCTTGACTTTTTCGGATTCTGAGAAAACCCTAATGTTTTGATAAACAGGTGATACAGAACTCAACTGATCCTCCATCAAAGAGAAGTAGGATTGAGAGGAAAATGGATAAGATTATCTATTTGATGTTTGGTTTGGTCTTTCTAATGTCATTCGTTGGATCAATCATCTTTGGAGTTGAAACAAGAGATGATAAAGTTAGAAACGGAAGAACAGAGAGATGGTATTTGAAACCAGATGATGTAGAGATCTTCTTTGATCCAGAAAGAGCTCCAATGGCTGCAATTTACCAATTCATCACTTCTGCAATGCTTTACGGTTACTTCATTCCGATTTCCCTTTATGTTTCGATTGAGATTGTTAAAGTTCTTCAGAGCATTTTCATCAACAGAGATATTCATATGTATTATGAAGAAACGGATAAACCCGCACAGGCGCGGACTTCGAATTTGAATGAAGAGCTAGGTATGGTTGATACAATTTTATCAGATAAAACCGGGACTTTAACGTGCAATTCAATGGAGTTTATCAAGTGTTCTATTGCGGGTACGGCTTATGGACGTGGTATAACTGAGGTTGAGAGAGCTATGGCTATGAGAAGCGGTGGTTCGCCTTTGGTTAACGAAGATTTGGATGTTGTTGTGGACCGGTCTGCTCCTAAGGTTAAAGGGTTTAACTTTGAGGATGAAAGGGTTACGAATGGGAATTGGGTTAGGCAACCTCAAGCTGCCGTGTTGCAGAAGTTTTTCAGATTGCTTGCCGTGTGTCATACGGCAATACCTGAGACTGATGAAGAGTCTGGTAATGTCTCTTATGAAGCCGAGTCTCCAGATGAAGCTGCATTCGTCATTGCAGCTCGAGAGCTCGGTTTCGAGTTCTTTAACCGGACACAAAATGGGATTTCGTTTCGCGAATTGGATCTTGTAACAGGGGAAAAAGTCGAAAGGTTAGTTTCTTAGTCTTACTTCTTTTCGAATCTGAGGTTATTTCGGCGATTCCGCGAGCTCAAATCTTCCTCTGTTCTTGCAGGGTTTATAGATTACTAAACATTCTTGAGTTCAATAGCACGAGGAAGAGAATGTCGGTTATTGTAAGAGATGATGATGGGAAGCTCTTGCTGTTATCTAAAGGAGCTGACAAGTAAGCAACTTGAGACATTGAAACACATTTTTGTGAGTGAAAGATATTAACTTTGAGTTTTCTTTGTATAGTGTAATGTTCGAAAGACTTGCAAAGAGCGGTCGTCAATTCGAGGCGAAAACCCAAGAACATGTAAACCAATATGCAGATGCAGGTCTAAGGACTCTAATACTTGCATACCGCGAGGTTGATGAGAATGAGTACATAGAGTTCAACAAGAATTTCAATGAAGCTAAGGCTTCGGTGACCGAGGATCGTGATGCTTTAATAGACGAAATCACGGATAAGATGGAACGTGATCTCATTCTCCTTGGTGCTACTGCTGTTGAGGACAAACTTCAGAATGGGGTATGCCTTGAATCAAAGACTATTATAAAGCTACAAGAATTTTGATAGTTTTTGGAAATTAATGGTTTTTCGATTGATGTGGGTTTAGGTTCCGGAATGTATTGACAAGCTTGCTCAAGCTGGAATTAAGATTTGGGTTTTAACTGGAGACAAAATGGAAACAGCTATCAATATTGGGTATTGAATCTTGAATCTTGAATCTTCTCTTCTTATGTCTAAAATCTTGAATGTTCTTTTTCTTGTGTGTGTTTTCTTGGTTACTGATTTGAGAATCTTCTCTTGCAGATTTGCATGTAGTTTACTAAGACAAGAGATGAAACAGATCATCATCAATCTTGAGACACCACATATCAAATCCCTGGAGAAATCTGGAGGCAAAGACGAAATCGAATTGGCATCAAGGGAAAGCGTAGTGATGCAACTAGAAGAAGGAAAGGCCTTACTCGCTGCATCAGGCGCGAGCTCTGAGGCATTTGCTTTGATAATTGACGGGAAATCGCTAACTTATGCCCTCGAGGACGAAATCAAGAAAACGTTTCTTGATCTTGCTACTGGTTGTGCCTCTGTGATTTGCTGTAGATCATCACCTAAACAAAAAGCATTGGTACAATCTTCAAATCTTGATGACATATCTCTTTTTTTTTTCCGGTTTCTAATGTTTTCGATTCTAACAAAAAAGGTTTATTTTCTTGTGTTCTAGGTTACACGACTAGTTAAGTCCGGAACTGGAAAAACAACCTTAGCGATTGGCGATGGAGCGAACGATGTAGGAATGCTTCAAGAAGCAGACATTGGTATAGGAATAAGCGGTGTTGAAGGAATGCAAGCAGTGATGTCTAGCGATATCGCCATTGCTCAATTTAGATATCTAGAGCGTTTATTGCTAGTCCATGGTCATTGGTGTTACAGCAGAATCGCATCCATGGTAAAAAAGACTGAAAACTTTTTCCCTCAAAAACCTCTTTCTGATTTTATCATTCATCTCAATCTTTCTCTTACTCGGGTTTTTTCGCCTTTTGCAGATATGTTACTTCTTCTACAAGAATATCGTGTTCGGAGTCACAGTGTTCTTATATGAAGCTTACTCTTCCTTCTCTGGACAACCTGCATACAACGATTGGTTCCTTTCTCTTTTTAACGTCTTTTTCTCTTCTCTCCCTGTCATTGCCCTTGGAGTCTTTGATCAAGACGTCTCAGCTCGCTTCTGTTACAAGGTTGGTTTAGGGGTTAAGATTCTTGAAAAAATTGTCAAAATTTTCCATCCGCAAGATTTACTTACCCTTTTTTTGTTTATGGCAGTTTCCATTGCTATACCAAGAAGGTGTTCAAAACATTCTCTTCAGCTGGAAAAGAATTATAGGATGGATGTTCAATGGCTTCATTAGCGCGCTCGCCATTTTCTTCCTCTGCAAGGAAACTCTAAAACACAACCTATTCGACCCAGACGGCAAAACCGCTGGCCGGGAAATCCTCGGCGGGACAATGTACACTTGCGTCGTGTGGGTCGTCAATCTTCAAATGGCTTTATCAATAAGTTACTTCACTTGGGTCCAACACATTGTGATTTGGGGATCAATTGCATTTTGGTATATCTTCCTCATGATCTATGGAGCTATGACTCCAAGTTTCTCTACCGATGCTTACATGGTCTTCATCGAAGCCCTAGCCCCTGCACCTTCCTACTGGCTCACCACTCTCTTCGTGATGATCTTCGCTTTGACACCTTACTTCGTCTACAAGGCAGTGCAAATGAGGTTTTTCCCTAAATACCATCAAATGATTCAGTGGATTAGGTACGAGGGTCACTCTAATGATCCTGAGTTCGTTGACATGGTGAGGCAAAGATCGATTAGGCCCACCACAGTCGGATACACGGCGAGAAGAGCCGCTAGTGTACGGCGCTCCGGTAGGTTTCACGATGAGATCCTTAAGGATCTTGTCGCTTTCTCAAGTGTATAGAATTGTTTCTCTGTAAATATATATATACGTATACCTCTAAAATGGAGATTAGGGTTTTTTATTGGGGTTCCTTGCCAGAGAAGGCATCTGTAGTTCTTCAGACACACGGGAATATTTTGTATATAATTTTTTTCTTAGCTAGATCCTTGTGTCCCTTTTTTTTCTTTTTCTATTTGTATTTAGAATTGATCGATTATAAAAAAAAATTCATACTTTTACTTCCCAACTCATTATTTTAGTTCATTTACTACAATATCTAGGATTTTTTTTTTTCTCTCATCATATTTTATGAATTTTACCTTTTAGTCAACAATAATATGTAAGTAAATTCCCATGTGTCTACTCTTAAGTGCAATGTATTCAGACCACACAAGATAGAAAAGACAGCAATTTTTTTGGAATTTTCAAACTTCAGACAAAGACATAAAGAGGAAGGATCTTGTGAGGTTCGAGGAGATCATTATTTAAGATATCTTCCCAATATGTTTGATAACACTTTGATCAGTGAACTATATCTAATTAATTTTTTTGGGTCAACGATTTCAGTTATTGAAATACTACACCATTGCAAATGGATCGGTTAATTCAAATGCACTCGTGTGTTTTATCTTTTAAACCCAATTGATTCCAACACATACCATTTAAAGTTTACAAATTTGAAATTTTAATTTAAATATAGTTAAAATTTTTGCCACATGACCAATTAGTTAGCTCTTGTTTTAGAGTTGTTACAAATACCATATAGATCGTTTTTCTAACTCTTTTATGTATTAAACTTCATATAGTTTGAAATTTTTTTTTTTATAAACTAAGGGAGTTCCAGATCTTTTACTCGTAGTCTCTTTCAGCGTCTAGGATCAGCAGTTGATAATATCACATTTAAAGCGTAAATCATCCCTCACAAATGAACTCAAGCTCGCCACTAGACCAAGAGCTATTTCGTAGTAGTTAGTTTGAGATTTAGAGGTCTTATATTATGTTCTATCTACATTAGTATCACACATCTTATCTACTTATCTACTAGATATACAATAACTTTGCCAAATTAAATTTATCAATACCTAATATCTTAGGTGTTTAAATATATACTTTTTGGTGTAATGTAAAATAGCCGAATCTTGCTGGTACTTTTTTCGAATAAAATACATTTTCGTCTTGAATATACTTTCAAATTTCGTCAAAAGTTAATCTTGACATTACCCAATAAAAATTTTTACGTCACAGTTTCACACCAATGGATCATAAATGAATTAATAGAAAAGATTAGGGCATTGTTAATAGCACAAGTTGCATGAAGAAAAAAAAAAGAAATAATTATTAAAACAAAAACACAGAATTAGGAAGCTGTTAATCCAAGAAAATCAGCGGCAGATTTAGCCATGATATGTGCAAACTCATTGAAACTAATAACGCCGTCACCGTTAGAATCAGCTTCCCTCATCATTTCCGTTAACTCACGGTAAGTCAACGGATGTCCCATTTTAGCCATTGACCCAGCAAGTTCCGCCGCCGTGATTGAACCGTTACCGTCACGATCAAACGAACGGAAAACCTCCATTAACTGCTCCTGGTTAATCAAAACCTCTTCGTTCAGATCTGGTAAAATCGCGACGACGAGCTCGTCAAATTCGACGGATCCGTTACCGTTACGGTCGATTTGGTTGAGGAGAAGAGAGATCTGATCGCCGCGAGGTTTGATTCCGAGAGAACGGAGGAGCGCGGCGAGCTCGAGCTGTGTTAGGCTTCCGTCTCCGTCCATGTCGAAGCGAGCGAAGATGTCTTTGAGTTGCTTAATCTGATCGGTGGGTTTCGCAGACGCCATTGACGGAGAGGAAGAGAATTTTGGGAAATTTTCAAATTTTAGGGTTTTTTTTGTTAAATTTGGGAATGAATAGTTCTTAAATGATAAATCGAAGAAGCGCGTTAATGGAGACGAAGTTGAAATTATAAATAATTATTTTTATTATATGTAGTTGAATTGTATTCCCGCGAAATTAAAATTTAACTAACATTATCTTTTTATTTTTTTTTCCAACTAACATTATCTTTAAAATTTTTAGATTGGTACTATTTTCAATTATTGGATAAGATATTAATATGTGGAGACAAATTTAAGCGAATTGACGGTGAAATCATTAAATTGGAAATTGGGTAGGAAGCACATCACACAGCTATATTCTTGATTTATAATTATAAGTATTATTTTCTATTTTTGTGATAAAATATATTCAAATGGACAGTTACTTATTTATAAAAATAGTTGAAGTTAGTTATTTTTAAATCAGTTTTATCTGCTTTATCAGGAAATTAGTTATTATAATGCACAGTTCGCATTAAAGTCACCAATTTAGTAAAAAAAAAAAGTCACCTATTTTATTTGTTCTATATAAAAATGTTGTTTGTTGTGCTTAAATATTTGGAACTTAAATAGTAGATTTTTTATTTAAAAAATTGGACCATAAATCTTCCACGACCATATTGCTCACGAAAATTATTTATGATATTGAATTTTGTATGAGGTTGATATTAATAGAGCAAGAACTTGTCAATTACATGAAATTTTCTTAAAGCATATAGTAGTTTGTTAAAAAAAAAAAAATCTGATATAATATGGATTTCTTAAATTTGGAACAAGCAAACGAAACAACTAGTGGATATTTTTTTTTTCTATTAATAATTCCAATATAATTTATGTGAAGTTGTGAGTATATAATCCAAGGAGTAGAAATTTTCTTCAACTATCTCATAACGACTTACAAATCTTAGGTCAAAGTTGTCATTATTACAACTTGACATTGGCGAAGAATTTTGAAAACTCTCTTGTCCCCAGAAGCTTCCAAACAAAAACTCACCATTCTTTGAAAACTCCTCTAAAACTTGTTCAACTTCTTCAATACACCCAAAACCTTCAATCTCCATACTCATAGACTCTTTTCTCCATTCTGAATCAACCCCGTTATTATCTTGACATTCGCAACCAAGCCCCATTCTTTTTATTCTTCGATTTATCCCCCATTTTGTATAACATTTTCTTGTGTTCTTGACCAGCTTTTGAGGAAGTCCAAGGAAGATGAAGATGGCGATTTGGAGAACAAGACAGTTGCAACAACATGATACGACGACGCAATCAGCTGCAAATGTGTTGAGATCTTCCATGGAATCTTGAAGGAGAGAGTCGACTAAGAAATAGAAAGACAAGACTAAAAAAGAAATTAAAGATCAAACTAAATCCTAACATATTTTAGTAGTTTTTGTTTGAAGGAAACTCCTTTGTTCTTTGCTTCTTTCTATAAGGAAGACATTGGGAAAAGGCTAATCAAGGAAGCAAAATATAATAAATGAAAGTTGTATATATGGAGTATTGTTTTAGATAATATAATGTGTGAACAGAATTTGTGAGATTACGATAATCTTGGCTAATTTTCCTTTAATATCAATCTACATTAATTAATTTAGCTTTTCGATCAAGATATTCCTTTTTGGTAGGGTATAGAGTATTGACAACGAAAATGGTTTTCGATCAAACTATAATAGCATGTCTTATTTTATTTTTAACAAAAAATGATATAAATATATATATATATATATATATTTAATAATTATCCTATTTATATATACATTAAATTCGAATAGTCCTCGAATCTGGAATGATCATGTAATTACAAATCTTTCTGGAAATTAGCAATCAAAGTACTGTATGTTGAAATTAAATTTAAAATAAGTCCATATGAATTGATAGATAGATGTGAATATCAAAAGATTTGACGTAATTCAAAATTCTTTTTTTGTGAAAAGCCGTCTATTGTGTACACGCTAAGTATTTTTTTTTAAACATAAAAGCATCGGCCATGTGAATCGGAACATGAAGTTAGGATGACACATTGATACGTTTGGCAAAAATATGCATTGGCCATTTTTAATAGGACCATGCCTAAGTCATTACATGTAAAACTATAGAATGGTCAAGATTTTTTTTTCTTAAATAACAATTATTGTCAAGATTAATAAAGTAGGAAAACATAAAACGTTTTTTTCTTAAAAGCTTGCTTCATGTTGTCTGAAAATATGGAAATGCATACAGTATTTATAGGATCATACATCAATAGTAAGGGAAATAGAATAACACTTTCACAAATATTTACATGAATGTTTTTTTTAATAAGGATATTTACATGAATGATAATAACCAACAAACTGAAAAGTCTAAAATCCAACTTTGTATACATCCGATCTAATAACAAGTTTTTTTCTTTCATATCGGAATATGGAACATACGTGGTCAAATTGTCTAACTTCAACCATGTTTTATCCATCTTAAAAACATGTATCTTGGCAATATCAGCAAGTGTTTCTGTGATATATTATGCACTTTAACAAGCCCATCAACAATCAATAAAGTAGACAATATGTCAATATTCTATACTTTTTGCCCTTTTATTATTCACTAGTCTTTCATTGAATTGGACACGTATAGATTGTTCATTTGACTTGCATTGAATTGTGATTTTTAGAAGCCAAACATTATGAATTTCAAGGGCCAAAAACGAAGATGAGAGGGCTTCAAGGCCTTGAAAGCTTTTTGTCACAATTCACAAAACAATAGCCCACCAGATCAGCATTACTCCCACAAATATATACAACAAAAGAAAAAAAATTCTGAAACAACTTAAAAAATATATTTGATTAAAAGTCCATTTCGATCCGAAACTCAAAAAAATCATTACCAAACCGATCAATACTATATTGGTATTAATTTGACTATGACAACCATTTTCTAAACCACAAATCTAAAAAGCTAATCCGAACCTAAAAGAACGACATTCGCAAAACTTGGAGTTGGACATATATTAAAAAAAAAAACAAAATCAGAAACCATAATTATATTAAAAAAAAAAAATATTTGAAGCTTTTTGATTTTGACTAAGATTTGACATCGGATCACTCAAAACCAGCTCCATGTTTCATTATTGGATCCAATAAAAATTGTCACTTTCATTTATTCTTCAATTCTCATCATGAATCTTAGTGATGATGATGAAGCTGATGTTGATGATGATGTCCAAATATCCATTTCCATCCTTTGAAACTCTTTCGACTCTTACGTATCTCTCCATCTTTCCGGCAAGATCCTCCTCCTCCTCCTCCGTGTTCCAAAACGCCGTCGTTTACATCTCCTCCACCAGAAGAATCAAACTTAAGATCTATGAAACCAGGCTCTTCTCCTCCGGTGAAGTAACTACTCTCTTTCATTGACATTACCCTTCTCGTAAAATTCATCGCCGCCGAATCACTTTTCCGATGCTGCTCCATCGTGGTCGCCGTTGTCCTTACCGTCGCTGGATTATTATTTCCTCTCCGATTATACTCTGTTTCACTAAAATTACTTCTCCTCAGAGGATACTCTGTTTCACTAAAATTACTCTTCCTCGCTTCAAAACCACTCCTTCGAGGCGGCTCCGATTCACTGAAATTACTTTTCCGATTCTCCGTCGTTGTCTCACTGAAATTACTCTTCCTTCCACCTTCAAAATTACTCTTCCGATGCTCTGTAGTCTCACTGAAATTACTCTTCCTCCCTTCGAAATTACTCTTCCGAGGATACTCTGTTTCGCATAAACCTAATCCGCCATTAACACTTGAGCTTCTCGCGGCGGAGAACGCACCGGAATACGAAGATCCGTCTTCTTCTGATCCGATACAATACAAATCTTTCCCTCGAAAACTACAAAGCGATCTCGATCTCGAAACTCCTAACTTCTTCACATCATCATTGTTATAATCCAAAACCCATGAATCATTATTGTTCTTCTCAAAATCTCTTTCCTTTTTCAGATTAATCTTTCTGAAAAACCTTCCGATTCTCGAGAATTTATGATTCTTCGTTCTCTTAATCTCAACACAACTGCTACTACTCCTCTTGAACACAACCACTTCCTCTGTTTTCCCCTGTTTCGTCTCTTTCCTCTGTTTTGTTGTTTCTTCGTCGATTAGAGAAGAGATCCGAACAACGTTTTCTCCGGCGTCTACGGCGGTGTTTGTTGGTCGATTAGGAGAGATATCAGAGCACGAACAAGAAGAGAGTCGTTGCTCGCCGCATTCAGAGCAAACGAGGTTGAGTAGTCTGTCGTTGAGACAGTACGGACAAATTCCGACGCCGGAGGAAACCGATGGATGTTTCCGACAAGAGAATTCAGAAGGAGTGCTGTAATAGAATGAAACGTCGTCGTTTCTTCGGTCCATTGCTGTTCTCTTTCCTCTTTCTTTCATTGCCAAAACCAAAATCAAGAAACAGAGCAAAACAGAGAAAAAATATGTAAAAAAAGTTTCCAAATTTGGGATTTTTTGGTTTGTTTGTTTGGTTATTGAAGATCCAGAGAACTGAGGATGACGATCGGATCTTAAATTAGTGTTCTTTAAAACTTTATCTTTTTTCTCGGATTTTGATAGATGAGAGGATTTTTTGAAAGAGTGAGAAAGTGTAGTGATGCTTAGCTATAGGCTTCGAGAGGGTTTGCTTTAGCTTTACGTTTTCTTTTTCTTTTTAATTTTTTTTTTGTTTCTTTTATTTTTCTTCCCCTTTTCAATTGCCCCACCAATTTTGTTCAAATTTATTTCATTTTAAAATGACAGGTTTATTACTTTTATTATTCTTTATATGTCAATTATTTCCATGATTATTGACATCATATCCTCAAATTTTGGCAAATTTTACGGTTAAAAATAAAATATAGCTTTGATTCGTCGATATGGGAATTGATCAACACAATCAGCATTTGATTGTGAGGATCGAGAGAGGGTATTAGCATGGGGATTATGAAATAATTAGGGATATTAGATTGAGATGTTCGGGTCTGATATAAACCCGAAACTGAAATGAATCCGAACTGAATAGTTATAAAACCCGAATGAATTCTGTATGCTTTTATCTGAATTATCTGAACTGAACCAAAAGCATAACACTATTCTAAAATCGAAGTAAAATTATATATCTAAAAATATTCCAAAAAATACCAAATAACAAAAATATCCAAAAATCTTTAGTTATATATGTCAAAATTATACAGATGTTTTGAAAAATTTAACCAAAATTTATTAAAATTGACCTAATTTTTATTAAGATTGATAACAAATTTAGTTTTGTTTTAACCCAAAAACAGAATAAAAACCGATCCTAATCCGCACCTACCCGAACCAAAACCGAACCAAATAGTCATAAAATCAGAATATTAAACTCTCATATCTAAATTATCCGAATCCGAAAAAATCTAAACCGAATCCTATCTTAAACCTTAATGCCCAGGTCTATATGTTCTTTAAGAATGAATAATTAATGAAAAGAAAGTTAGGGGAAGAAAAGGAAAAAGAAAAAGGGTATGATCAAGAAAGCACCTTAGGGTTGTTTTTTCTTTTTGTTTTTTTGAATTTGGTAAAGCCGAGGAAAATTTCAAATATCAAACTCAGTTTTATAAATTTTGGAATAGAAAATTATAATTACAGTCGAAGTTATTGTCTCATGTGTAGGAATCAATAACCATCCATAAGTAACCAAATAAAGTTCATGGGATAATGTTAATCTACTTTACTTAGTTTCCATGTTTACAGATCGATTAATTTTAGCTGTACTTTTTTAGTATCTATTTATTAAATTAAATTGTATGGAAATTAATTTACGATATCAATAAATAAGACAAAAACAAAAGTTACAAAATACAGTTCATGGGATAATGATAATCTACTTTACTTAGTTTCCTTGTGTTACAGATCGATTAATTGTAGCTGTACTTTTTTAGTATCTATTATTAAATTAAATTGTATTTAAATTAATTTACGATATCAATAAATAAGACAAAAACAAAAGTTACAAAATTATAAAACTAGAAACAATATTTTTTTAAGACAAAGTTAGAGCTATTTGATTTAGACAAGATGACATTTTTCATAATTAGTCGGTTTCTAGTCATTTTGTATGGCTGATTCTGTGAGAACATGTACGTCAATGTTTTAAATTGTCGGAGCATATATATATGAAAACAAAAACATTATTGCACAAATAAACGAAAAAAATAAAGACGATTACAAAAGTAAACAAGATATAGAAAAAAGCAAAAATGAAAAAGAGAGCGAGAATAAGTAATAAAACTAAACAAAAACAAAATGAATACAATAATAGGAAATATATGTGGAGATGAATGACTCATGCGTTTGCCATGCCGTTTGTTATTTTCGAAGTCCGCATATTAATTCTCTTAATTACGTCTATATATATATATATATATACATAATAACATAAATACTGACATATATGCATTTTATACTTCTCTTTATTTTTTTTCATTATAAATTTTATTAAAAGTTAGTAAAACTACATACGTAAAAAAACAAAAATCTCTGAAAACGAATAGACAAAAAATATTGAAATTTTCGGTGACAACCTTTAAAAAATACCATTTTAAATAAAAACTAGAAAAATATAAATCAAAACCGTTAAATCTAGATTTTTACCAATTAAATTTTAATCATATTCACCAATTATTTTCTACAATCAGAAACTGTCTTAAAACCACAAACCTCATCAAAACAATTTGGTCTTTACATCGTCGTTTGGTATTTGATAAACTTCTGAAATTAAAACTTATACATTTAATTACTTTAATTTTATAAACTTATTTTTAAAGATCTTAGAACCATCCGTTATTCGCTGAAATCGGTAATAAACATGTATTTAGAGTCTGTATAACAATATCAAAACTCAAGATGAAGTTTTGTGTTAGATGCTGGAAAAAAATGCCGCATGTAAAAGTAGATAATCGGTGTTGTCAATCAATGTTACAAAATATTAAGATTATAATGATTTAATTAACCAAAATCACATTAAAATAGAAAGTTTTCAAGAGTTTTGAGAAACATAAAGGATATGACTAGTTTCATAGGATCTAGTATTTGATTTTTTTTTGGTTTATCATAGTCTGGTTAATGATTAAAATTGTGCATGCTTTGTCGTTTTCAGTTTTACAATTTCATGTTTTCACTATAAAACATATTTTGTTTTGCTAACATTATCTAGTTTTTTTTTTTAATTCCGTGATCCAGCGTGAATAATAAATTCATGTTTTTCAACTCTTCTTCTTACCAATTCTATAGCCGACACTCTCCATTAGAGTTGTAGTATGGTTCTTCCCTCTTCGCTTGGATGGTTAGTCTCACGAGTTATGTGTTTAGAGCAGTCACTTGTATCCTTTTCATTTATTTGTTTGGTAGTTTGGCTTTATATCACTATAGAGAGTTTTTAAATTGTGTTATTCCATGTAACACTTTCAGAGTCAATTACAATAGCAAATTATTTCTTAAAAAAACTTGTTGTTTTGTGATAGTGTATTTTCCGATTTGAAAAAAAATATTCGTAAATATATAAACACTATTGTCAAATCAAACACATTCCTTGGGTTACGTGGTACAATAAATACTAGAATCATATACAAACATAAAACCAACAAAAAAGAGTTTGACTTTCGTAAAAATAAATTAATTACCAATCATTTATTGAAAGCATAACATATAACCCGAGGCATGCTATGGCCCAAGAACATCATTTTTCTATTTTAAGTAGATTTTGGGTACATATACTTTTTTGTTTTCTTGTTTTTTTTTTTTTTATATAAGAAGGGGTACATACTTGATACATGTGTCGTGTGTTTTATTCTAAATCTCACGAAACGTAATAAAAAGAAATAAATTATCACTTTAGTGTTTTGAAAAAAAAATTAAATAGAAGAGAAATGGGTGGGTAAAAAAGTGAGATAATGCAAAAGTCGGCACGCCCTAGGCAGCATGCTTGAGCAATAGACATCATTTGAGACATGTCAATGTTCTAAGGTATGTTTTGTCTCTTTTAAAATTATTCTTCAATTTTTTTTACAAAATATATAAAATTAATTTCATATTTTGTGCGTATCTCTATGTCAAAATATAAACTATATTCATAATCATTGTGTTGTATTGATCCGTTGTTCATTAATTATATTGTTTGTGTTTCATGATTGAATTATTCATTCCTAAAGAGACAATCCTGCTTTTCTCATTTACTTAATTTTGATTACATTTTCTTCACACTAACCTTAATATTGTCATTTGTTTGTTTGGTTTTGATAGGGGTGGAAACAGTATTAGAAGTGCAATATGTTTCGAAAGAGACGCAAGTCAAACAAATGTTCATAAGGCATCTCATTGCACACAAACTAAAAATTAGGAGTAGAAAGAGCAAATAAAAACATCGGCAGGAATGGATCAAATCCCAAACCAGTGAACGTTGTACTAGCCTTCCATCATACACGACACCATCCGAGTCTATGAGTGTTATTTTTTTTTTGGTCATAAACGGACTTCATTTATCTATTATAAAAAAATTAAGAATATATTACAAGTGGCTTCTCACATGAAAACAAAAGAAATATACATGCCCAAAGTCACTCTGGATATTGCGACTAAGGAGGCGGGGGCCTTTAGGACAGCTAACGCACGAAATAACGCAACATTTTTAACATTAGGCTACCTTACCCATTCATGCTGAACTTGAGTTATTCTTTTGGGCTATAAGATGTTTGAGAAATTTACACAAGTTTGAGGCCATTTTTCATACCGATTGCGATGATCTTATAACTCTCCTTGAAGTGCTAGAGGACTGGGCTTCATTTGCATCAGAAATAGATAATTTTCACTCCCTTAAACCATTATTTCCTGTTTGTTCTATTTATTTTATTCCTCACATTTTGAATGTCCGTGCCGACTTTCTTTCAAAAACATCGAGCACGAGGTTTGTTATTTTCCGATGTGAGCTCTAACTCACCATATTGGTTTTCTCCAAAGGAAAACCATATCCTAAAAGCTTAATGGATTATTTACTTTGCCGGAAACAAAAAAATACATGCCCAAAGTTATCAGCGTCAAAACACCAGAAGCCTCAGCCCACTCTTGAGCCTGTCACACAGTAGGTAACTCTCATTTGAAGTAGAAAAATAAGATCTTGGCACAGGATTTCAAAGGCGACAGAAAGAGTAATCTCTATTACTGTGTCATTAAATATGAACTTGAGCCAAAGAACTGAGGCAATGCCAAAAGACATGATGCAGTGAAAGCTCTATTTACCTTTACCAAAGAGTTAGAAGCAGAGGAGCTCAATAACAGAAACTCTGGAGAAAAACAGTTAAACCATAACATTTTTCAAATTTGACCAAATTGAGATGAATAGAAGAAATATGAAGATGAGGAGTCTACTTATATCTTAAACTCCCTACTTGGGATAATTATAAGACACCTAATTCACACACTTCATAATCTATTAAAAGCTTTCAAATTCTTTTAGATTTCTTGAATAAATACAAATATATAAAGCTAACACACAATTATGATAGCTTACTAATTACAAGTAAAAATTTTGATAGCTTACTAATTAAATTTTGTTCCCATCTTTTTTTTTATTATCTGTCACACTTATGAATGTATTTTTTTTTATGTGATAGATAAAAAAAAAAAAAAAGATGGGAACAAAATTTAATCACAACAACGAAATTCATCAATAAATAATCTCGAAAAATCTTTCCAACGTTACACAAAAAGGTTCTACATGAGTTTATACCTAATTCCGACCAAGCAAGAAAAACAAACAAAATAAAAAACATTAATGAGTATACATCCAAAAACATATCGATCAATCATTTTAATTTCAGTAACAAAATATTCAGCTTCATGTTGGGATTTTGCATTTTTCTTCCCTGAAAAAGCAAAATAAAAAAAGACTAGATCAACAAATAATAACGAACACACAAGTTCTTGAGGTAAAATAGAAGAAGAAAGCTATAATAACCTTACAAAAACATACCTTAAGATTTTTTTTTTTTTTTTAATTTCAATCACATTGTTTTTCTTCAAGCTTCTTTACGAGTAATCCTGATGAAAATAAACAGATTAACTTATCAAAGTTTTCGTAAGAAAAAAACAACAAAATAGTATTAAAAAAAAAAAAAAGAGAAAAGATTATTCAAACCTGAAGCAGTAGATTCCAAGAGCAGTTGTGATCTCATGAATGACTGAAGTAGCAAAATGCATATATAGTGACAATGTGAATATACAATAACCAAGAAGTACCCAAAACTCATCCACAAGAGCAACCCTGAGAAGAGATTTAATATACAATCTTGATATGAAATCGACAAATCAAAAACCGAAAAAAAAGAAAAAGAAAAACAAACATATACCCATCATTGAGTCTAGCGGTTAGAGCATTTGCTAGAGCAAAGGGGAGGTAAAGCAATGACTGTTGCAAGAGAGAAGATTAATGAAGACTATGAAGAAAAAAATTGGATCGAAGCGAGAAGAGAGTTATCGATTTTTTACCATACACATGTTTGTTTTTAATCCTTTTGGTTCATCACATAAGTGAGCTAGAATCATTCTTCCCTGCAATTATAACTAAATGCTTCAGCTTTCGATATTTCATTATTTAACAACGAATACAGATTTCGAAACCAAATTGTTTGCTTACCACAAGGAATCCAAATGCAAGACCAGTTCCCAATACAACTAAGTGAGGATAGTTTCTTATGAGATCAATTGGAGACAAGTAATCCCTGAATAAGACAAGATATACCGATAAGCCTCAATGTGTAAATGAAAGCAAGTTAAAGAGAAATATTGTGAAATAGACATACCAAATCAATACTCCTGCAACTAATGTGACAAAGGGATATAGCTGAATACACATAAATATTGGTGTTAACATACGAAACACATAAGCATTATTAACCATTGAATCAATTTGGTATTAGGAGACTATACCATAGCTAATGCTAGAAGCATGCTTCCTTTTCTTGACTGTACAACTTTGTAAACATTAGACACACTGTAGAATGAAGCAGCGTGCGTGTCAGCAGAGCAATGCATAGAAAAAGTTAGCAAATTTCTCAGCTCCAAAAGACCATATGACCGATGAATTGTAAGAAGACTCACTTGATTGCAAGTGTTGGTATAACAGCGAAAAAAATCATCGTGAATAGTATTACTCTGGACATCAGAATCTCTGGAGAGAAAAGTTCCAATCAGCGTGTAAAACAAACATATAAGGAGAAAAATTGGGAGAAACAAAAGGTTGAGACTTTTTACCGTTTAGAAATGGCACCCAACTAAACAAAGGAATCGACTTCCCAAACGGCTGAGCCCACCATTCAGCACCTTGAAGTGAAAACAAATAAAAATGATTAACAAGAATTGTTAGTGAATAGTTATAGAGATTTTCTTAGATTGTTGAAAGCTTACCAACAATGGCTGTGAAGAAGTGACCACAGTATATAAGTGCAAGACCTTCTGTTGGACCATTGACTACCGGAAGAGTAAGTGTATTGGTAAAATAGCTAACACACAAAAAGAGTAAGAGAGTAAAGTTATTAACAATGATAAAAACAGAGTTACAAAATTAGAAATCAAAACACTTACTGTTCCCATGTTGCTCCAAAGAATGGTACAGCTGAAATAACCCAAAACCAGAAAGTATCTCTTCCACACATAGCAGTGCTTCCATATGCCATTGTTTCAAACGCACAACCAAGTGCATCGCAACCATGATCAAAAAGCTCGCCTAGTGGACTAGAGGAATTTGTTCTTCGTGCTTGCTTCCCATCAACCGCATCAAATGTCTAAAAATATCAAATCGTAAATACTCAAAATATGTCAGCACAAAAGACTATACATGACTCTTAAACAAGAAGATTAAGAGAAAGGGCTAGACCTGATACAAAAACAGAAGAAGACCGTGTGCGAAGTGAACCCATCGAGGAGGAGGAGAATCCAACTTAGGTGAGTATATCTAAAAGACAGTTTGAAGAAATCTATATGAGTAAAGCAACAAGAAAGCTTCAAGAGGATAAAGAATTTATGAAAGAAAATCAAACCAAACTCACATAGCCTAACAGAGCAGATGTGAGAAGAAACATGAACCCTGTAAGTGTTATCTACAAAACCAAAACACACACAAACCAATAACTATAATCTCAATTGTTACTATATTCAAGTTTAAACTCAAAAATAGGATTCACTTATACCATGTTAGGTCTGGATATGGATCCCAAAAGCAACACATGGAAAGAAAAAAAAGAAAAACTTTCATCAAACCAAGAGACTAAGAGATCTCTACACAACTAAAATCAACATTTACAGAGAACACATATCAATGTAAAGGAAGATTAGATTACTTACGGCATCCATAAAGGAAAGATTTTGACGAAACGGTTCCAAAAAGGTTGGAGAACGTATTTAGCAAGATAAGAATGATCAACACCACTGTATTTATGTTTCTTAAGAGCAGCTACACCATGTGCTCCAATATAACCCATTTTTTCAAAATCCAAATTTGGGTCTATCTCAAATCAACCTGTCAAAGAAAGATCAAAACAACAACAAAACAAAAAAAAATCATTAAAGCTTGGATCTTTTGTGTCAAAGATTAGTACTTTTCAAATACCCTAAAGCAATAACCACAAAATACACATGACCCATCTGAAAAAATGAAAATTTGCTTCAAATTCAATAACATACATACACGAACTCAGAGAAGCAGAACAATAGGCTTTTTTGGTAATGAAACTAGTGTTAAAGATTCTGAAGAATGAGGAGCAGATTCGATCTAAAGATTCTGAAGAGAACAGAGGTAAAGAGAAGAAGAAGAGTACTTACGACGCTTCGGCGAAATGCTACAAAGCCGAAGACGACGTCGAGGAGGCAAGAATCAGAAGAATCAGCGATGTGTAAAGGCACGTAGAAGAAACTTGAAGACAGAGAAAGAGAGAGATGAGAGCTATGGTTATTTCTGTTTGTTTATTAGAGTCTCTTCTTCTTCTTCCTCTTCTTTCTTCTTCTTCTTCTCTCTCTTGTTGCGCCCTAAAAGAGGCGAAGCGGGACGAGAGTGGAAAGGAGTACTTTGCGTATCTGTAACCATTTTTTATTTATTATTTTTCATTTTAACTCCCTCATATTTTTTCAAAATTTTGTATTTTTTATAAATATATTTGTAAAGTATAGAATCATCCCAAATTATTTAGTTTTATTCGTTTTCTAGAAATTGAAATCAAGTAAAACCAATTTCTAGGTTGGTTTGGTTTGATGAGAATTTTTATATGAATTTAGTTCGATTTCAGTTAGGAAAGTAAAATTTTAAATAGAAAATATAATTTAGGCTTGTTCGATTACATTAAACATGAATCTGATTTCACAAGTTTTAGGTTTTAATATGATAAAACAGATCGGTTTATAGATCAATTCTGGTTCGATTTTGGCTTATGTATTTTTTATTTTGTGTTTTAGGTTAAGATTTGTTTGTCCACTCCTGTAGATTAGTAATGAATAAGAATCAAATAATTTATTTTTTGTCTATAAAATGAAGTGATTGAGCTCAGAATGATTTTTAGTTATAAAATGAGTTTGTATAAGTTTCAGATCTATCTTGTATTGCAGAGTTTGTTTTATATGGCTTTTTCATAAGTGTTTTGCTAATGCTTGTAACTTTCAAATTCTATCAATAATATTTAGAGGAAGAAAAAAAAAAGCTTCAGATTATATGGAGTCATTTCCGTAAATTAAGAGTATTATGAGGACATAACATAAGTTTGACTTTTTGATATTTTATTTACTATTTCAACGGTATGTTACGTATGTATGTGTAATTTTTAGAGTAATTAATTATGATGTTTTGGTCCATTCGAGTACGGTTCCTACGCGATTGAGATTGGAAGAAACCATAACAAGAGAATGCGTGCAAAATTAATTAAATTACATACGAGCTTTGATGTAGTTAAGATATTGATTATTTAAATTAAATAAATTAAATATTGTCTATTCAATCTTTTTATTTATACAAATACAACAAAGAGAGAGAGGCTGTTCTATAGTTTTTTTTACATTTGAAAGGTTAAAAGAATCATATTCGTCTTTCTTCTATTTATTTTTCTTTTGGCATCATTTTTTCCCTCAAGGAATATGGCATCGGCATTTTATATTTGTACACAAAAACAAAGTTGCTTTCTTTTATTATGTCCACAAATTCTTACTTTTTAAGTCTTTTATACGTTAGCAATAGATCATGACCCATCCATGACTTATATTTAAAGAACTTATATACTCCAGTTGTATCAATAGTATGGAAATATGTGAAATTCGTATGTATTTGTGATATTATTGCAATTTGAGAATAATTCTTTAATCGAAATCTGGATATTTGTTTGTTGTACATTTTAAAATATCGATGAAACCAAGAAGTTGTGCCATCATTAATTTGGATTCTTGTCGAATAATTTAGTAGTAGTATACTATCTTCCATCGAGAAGAATATTAATAAATTTGTTGTTGGAGGAGTATTATTATTAGTTTAAGCAAGTTGAACAAAATGATCACGTGTCCTTATATATAACAAAGGAAAATTTCCAAAACCCCACTAAAAAACCTTAACATCAAAAGATCAAAGAACAACCGAACAAGCACTTTGAAAGTTTTCGCCGATATTAGTAACATCCATTTGAAGTATCAAATAAAATGATATTTCGTTCAATAATAAAACATAAAGTTATTTTCCTAACCTTCATCCGAGAAGATTATCTTATGGCCGAACATTGCCTCCATTGTATATTCAAATAAAACACAACATTAAATTTTTTTAAAACGTTATCTTTTAGGTTTTTCGGGAGACAAGACACAAATCCTACCAAACTTTAACCACTTGATCCGATCCCAGGTTGATCTCTCTCAAATATTATCACTTTTGAAATAGAAATACTTTTGTAGAGATTAAAATATATAAAAAAAAAAATTATAAGGGTCACTCTGTTAATTTGGTTGAAGTTATTGAATTATAGAACACAAGAGATCAAAAGTATTAAGATCAAACCCAATCTTTATTGCTTTAGAAAAAAGACTCCTCAATAAAAACTAAAGCTCACAAACTCTAAATCTCTCAAATTCTTGAGTTATGGCACATCCCACCATCTCCTTATATAGCAAACATATAACCGTAAATCCTATTTCTACTAGAACTCCTAAAATAGAAAATCTATTCCTAACTCACATAAAAATGGTCCTAATCCTAAGTCTCCTAGAATTAGATAGGATTACTTCTATCACAAGTTATTTCAAGCTTAATCCAACATTGTCCCCCTTAAATTTGAAAACACATTTTGAAACATCTTGAACTCCGATAAGACTCCTCATTTCGCAAAATTTGATTCTCCCAAGAGGTTTTGTCAAGATGTCTGCCTTTCGCTCAGTTCCGGGCACATGCTCAACTTCAATTTGTTCATTCTCCACACACTCTCTTATGAAGTGAAACCGAGTATGTATGTGTTTACTACGGCCGTGAAACACCGGATTTTTTGTGAGGGCAATTGCCGATTTATTATCTATACGAAGAACAGTTTTCTCACATGGTGATCCCATCACCTCACCAAGCATTTCTTGTAACCAAATCGCTTGTTTGGCAGCCTCTGTAGCCGCCATAGACTCAGCTTCGCATGAAGACAACGCCACCGTCTCTTGCTTTTGGGAACACCACGTGATTGGGCTCTCTTCGAGATAGAACACATGAAGACAACGCCACCGTCTCTTACTGCTGTAACCCACCAAGTCACATAGAGAAGCAAACCGATCTTGATGAATTTTCGTTGCTTGATTCCC
>VBRH01000976.1:35754-51660 GCA_014578085.1 Cardamine resedifolia | reverse complement strand
TTATCCAAAGAAAGAAAACAGAAATAAATAGAATCTACAAAGAAGTTTTTTTTCTGTCTGGAATATTATCATCTAAGATATATGACCTAATTTTATAATGATGATTGAATCCATTGAACTTACTACTTATGAAACACTTAATGAACAACTCTATGACGTTTAGCTCTTTCTGCAACTTTCGGATCTCAGCCAATACATTTATGTTTGCATCACACTATGATGTGCAGCTTTACCAGACTACATTGAATGTCTCTGTCTGCAGCATTTTGAAACTATCGAATAGATTTGCATCCATTAATCTGCAAGAAATTATAGTTTATGGGAAACGAATGAAACCTATATCAATTAGTACTCGATAAATCAATAAAATTTTCTAGCTCCGAATTGATTTATTGACTCGATTAATTTTTTTATAATGAATAAGATATCATAATTCCGATAATATTAATTGATAGATGTTTTACTCTTAGTGGATTTGTTCATATCCTTTATATATTAGTGTTAGTCCCTTTAAACTTCCGATGTGGGATTCTAAAATGCTTCATCGAGTTTGTGGCTTTTATCGGCCCATCTCGAACCCTATCTCACTTTAAGACCAACAATAAACTCTTTTTGGGCCACAATATTTGGGTCAAACAAATGAGTTTCCAATACCGTGTTAAAGATTAATGGACTTTCAAGTCAAAACTAATTGGTAATAAGTGTCGTCAAAAACACTAAAATTAAACCTAAAACTAATTGGTAAAAAGTGGATTAACTCATATATGTTATATACATGTGTTAGTCCCTTTTTATTTCCGAATGGGTCTCTAACAAACAATTTAACGTTTTTAAGAATATAATGTTAGTGGTACTTGGATTATAAAAAGTTTCTACTTCTATTTTTACTTGGATATTACTTGGGTAATATGTTTTCAGTTTGTTTTGGCTTTTATTACGATCAATCAAAAGTCTAATTTAACTTTTTCTGCTACGACCCAAATTGAGTCTTTTTTCCTTGTGTTCCATTCACTGTTTTTGCTACGACCCAAAAGTCTGACCATTTTTCATTTTTAATCGCGTGTAACAGATAAAGAAGATGGTGATCTACGCAGTCGCCGAAGCTCTCAGAGAACTTGAAACGTTATCTAGAGACTACCGACGCTCCAGTAGTTGAAGTCTGTTGTTTGTTAGTGTCCACAGTAGCTATATCAGCTACACTGTTGTTGTGCCATTAAGCTGTGTTGGGTTCTCAGGTTAAACCACAGTCACATTTGGGACTTTCTTCTTTGATTTTGTGATCCTTCATTGGCTTTTGCTCTGATCAGATAAGAAAGAGACCACATCGTTATTTTGTCATTATATAACATAGTTATCTATTGGAAAGGAAATATAGGTCTGTTTCAAAACAAAGTTTATAATATTTTTGAATGTGTTGTAAACATTAACATTTTTATTGTTTAGGCTTCTATTGGTAACTTATAATGGTCGAATAGTTTTTTCAAATGCAATTATTTTATCAATCACAAAAAGTTGTCTAATGTTAGACCGCTTTTATAAGTACATAGCTTTCTAAGAGTTTGAAATTTTGTTTCTGTTTTTTTTTTTCAGAGCAAGATCCTTTGATAAATAGCTTTCTAAGATTTTGAAATGTTTTCTCAGACCAAGATTTATAATCTACTGATCTATATACTAGACCACTAATAAGTATGATAGACGACCCTCATCGTCTTGGATTCCATATTGCCATCAACTACAGTCATATAGTTTTTGAAAAGGTACTAGCGGACCAAATTTTGTAACCTAGTGATTTGCATTAAACCTAGAATAACATGCAAAATCAAGTCGCTTACTAAGAATTGAAAAATAGTCTCTTGGACCGAAGTTTTTAGCCTTAATGATTTGTACTAATGCTATTGACTGTGTGAGTTGTAAACGACAGAAAAGGAAAAACAATTCCTCATAGACAACACTAGCAATAGGGAACATATTATTTGTTAGTTTTTCTTCTTCCATTTATGGATTTCATTGACAATTTTCGGTGCGAACAGATAAGTTCAAATAAGTTTGGGTATTCCAGTTATCTGATATTTGGTTAAGAGTTAAGGTTGCCAAAATTCACCGTACAAAAATTTGGTTTGAATCAGTTCGGTTAAGGGTTAATACGGTTCCATTATTTGGGTAAGTTCCATTAAAAATAGTCGGTTTGGTTATCAGTTAGTTCGTTTTAGATCATCTTCAATGATTTGACTCTATTTTGTCCTCTAAAAATAGAGATTTAAAAAAATAGAGCAGGAGTTTGCTCCAATAGTTGACTCTATTTTTTATTTTTAAAAAAATATGTGATATATATAATATTTTTATTTTATTAACCAATTTATACGAAAACTCTTTACTTTTCAATTTTACAAATTTGACCCACTCATTTTATTATTCTATAACAATAGTTCAATATAATTCTGATTTTATTAAAATTAAACATTTTATTATAAAAAAAACATTGCATTACATCACATAAAATTAAAAATATAACTATTACATTTTTAAGCATCTCCATTGGTATAATTTTCCCACAAATGATCAATTAACACGTTGCGTAGTGAAAAATGTATTAGTTGGTAGTGAAAGATAACTATTACATCTTTAAGCATCTCCATTGGTATTATCTTTAATTTCATGTATTAGTTGTGTTTTTATTTTATTTTATCATCTCTCATGTCATTTGTATTTCTACTTAATATATGGTATTGTTGCATGTTATAACAATTAAACAACTAAAATTAAAATTTGATCTTTTATTCTTTAACAAAAAAAAATACAAATATGAACATATAATTTTGTTTGAGTATAAAACAAATACATATATAAATTGAATGATTATATTGTAAATAAAAAAGTGTTGCTCTAAAAATAGAGAAACACTATTCATTTCTCTATTTTTAGAACAACATATAGAATGTCATTGGAGCTCATTTTACTCTAAAAATAGAGATATCTCTAAAAATAGAACATCATTGGAGAAACTCTTAGGTAGCAATTTTAAAAGAATTTTGGTATAAATTCGAGATAATGCGGTTTAAATTGGTTAGGAAATTTTGAAAAATTCATTTCAAAAAGGTGTCAATCGGTTTACTCATATTAACCAACCAATTAATTGAACTTCCAAATATCAATTCGGTTCAGTTCGAGAAAACCAGTGCAGTTAATAATCCTAGCCTAGAAAGGATCTAACTGACCCTTCCAAAGACAAAGCCGGCGAGTTCATACAACTCTTGGAGAGATAAACAGATGACTAAAACCCTTATAGAAACTGCACAAACAGACTAAAAGCTAAAGAAACCATAACACCAGAACTGAAAACATGAACCAACACTTAGCAATATTTGTTAGTTTTGCTACATCAATAAGCAAGAAATGTCCATCTACACCAAATTCCAACTCATATATTACTAATTAAACCTAATAAAGTTTATAAATAGAACAAACATCAATGTATCATAGATCTATAAAAATTCTTATTAGCTATGTTTTATAGATTCATCATCCCAATAAAAAGAAAGAATGAGAAAATTACCTTTTCTATGAAATATATCCTCTTCTTTTCTTCTCTCAAAAACTTATTTCCATCACACCAAAAGCCTTTGAAACTATTTCTTTCAACTTTCTTTCAAAACAACTAGATTTATATATCAGAGTTAGAGATAGGGGTTTTGTGTACCCATGTAAAAATGACTAAAAGATCCTTAGAATAATTTTGGAATATATTTTTTAACTTGAGACCAAAGTTGATTCTTTCCATTATTTTCTACACTCAACATCCAATCAAACTTTTTTTTGTTGTTAAGATTCGATTTTTCCTTTTGAATTTGATATTCAACAAATCTTTGTAATCGTACAAGATTCCAAAGTTGTTTAAAATATATTCTCATATAAATGCGTGCCAGTCATCATGGAAACAAGGAATCGGGACTTCCGATACAATAAACACAAAAATAAATTAAAAGTTATAGACACTTGTTCGTGTGGAAGGAGAAATGCAAAAAAAATAATCCATGGAATCCTATTTCATGAAAATAATTCTTAACAGATCACTCAGTGTTCAATTACTACTAGGTCTGAAAAAATACATGCAACTAAAGAACCAAATTAGAAAACCAACAAAATATTTGAACGGATCTTAAATTTTATATCCGAATATACGGAATCAAACCAAAACACCGAATAAATAGTTAAAATATTCGGAACACAAATATATATATATATATATATCTCTCTAAAAAGTACTAATTATATTTAAATTTAGTATAACCCAACTACCTAAAGTTACAATTATTAATTCGAAAATATCAATTATTTTTATAGTAAAATAACCGAAAAATCCAAAATAGCCAAAATGTTCAAAAATACTAAAAGAGAATATATAATAAATCAATTTACATAGAAAGTCTGAATAACTTTCTTGATTGATTCAATGTACAGCAATCAATTTCTCACAGTTACAAAAGAGAATAAGAATATCCATAGGTTTACTTTTAAGTTGTCTTTAACATTACTTAAAATTAGTGTGTCTTGCAATTATCTTTGTCACAAAATGACGACAAAATCATAAATACATAGAAGCCTTTGATCCGACAGTTTCATGTTTACACACTTGATAGTATAATTATATTTATGTTTACGCAATTGTGATTTGCAATTATTCGGCAGTTTATATTTTTTCACAAATTTTTAGTATATGTTTTTTTACTCCCTATTTTTCAATTTATTTGTACTTTAAGGTTTTTGCACGTTAATTAAGAAAAACATGAATTTGTCTATTTTATCCATCATTAATATATCATATAAAATTTTTCATTGGTTAATAATTTAGAATAGTAGGGATAATATTAGAAATTTTGCTAAATTAATGCATTAAAAACACAAAACAACACTTATATTGAAACAAATTTAAAATCCTAAAACTACACTTAAAGTAAAACAAGGGAGTATATTTTTTCTTCTGCAGTAAATGCGGCACACATGTAAAATTAATGACTTAGCGGTTTAGAGGAAACGGTAAAAAAAGGAGAAAGATAAGCAAAGTAGAGAGTGATGATGAACTTAAAGTGAATCGTACATCTGATTCTGAAAATTATGAATGCACATTAAGTGAATGAATTAGAGGTTGAAAGATAAAAGGAGAGATAAGCGGAAAAAAAAAGTTGTAGTTAACGTAAGATAAACTCAAGAGAATATTTTGAAACGGATGATGTCACGACTGGTAATTGGATCTCTGATAAAAGGAGAGATAGACTGAAAGTGGAACATGAAAAAGATATGGAATGGGAAGAAGAACTTGAGCTGCTTTGTAAGATGAAGACCACATCCTGAAGCAAGACCCGAAATATATGTTCTAACATTCCAAAAAATGTAACAGAGGAGGGTCCTTCTTGTTCACGTTCTCCAGCTTCTGAAGTATCAGATTCCCTTCTCAGAAACGGGATTTCTAATGACTCCACAAACATGAAAACTAGTTCAAAGTAAAGCAAAATACCTGCCCAACCAGAAATTAGAGCAAAGATCTTTTAATTACAATACAGAGAGATATATTAAAAGTAAAGACAGAAACTAACCATTTTCTTATATATTGATGACAATACATCGTCTCTTCACAGTCACTACAAGTGGTAAGAGTTATCCTTCTCCCTTTCAAGCACTGATGACAAATCACATGTCCTTCCTTCGGTTTCTGCCAACACAAAAACATTGGACAAAGTTTAGTACATTAACAAATTTTTATTTCTTCGTTTGATGTATTCAAAGACACAGTACCTTTGAACTAGTTTTCATGTTTGTGAAGTCATTAGAAATCCCCTTTTTGAGAAGGAAATCTGATGCTTCAGAAGCTGGCGAAGGTGAATGAGAAGGACCCTCCTATTACATTTTCTAGATTGTTATAACATAAACTGCGGGTTGTGTTTCGGGGTGTTGTCTTGATCTTAGAAATCAGATCAAGTTTTGCTTCCCATTCTATATCTCCTTCAAGTTCTACTTTGAATCTATCTCTACTTTTATCAAAAATCCAATTACCTATTGTGCAATCATCAGCTTCAAAATGTTCCCATGGTCTATCTTAGGCCTTAACTAAAACCTCTCTTTTCCGCTTATCTCTCCTTTTCTCTTTGGACCTTTGAATCCAATCACTTAATGTGGAATCATACTCTTTAGAATACGATTCACTTCAAGTCTCTCCTTTGCCTATATATACACGTTAGTTACAAGTGAGTGATATCTTCTTAAGTTACAACGATTAATATCTCACCGTTACAAAATATTCATAAGAATATTTGGCATATTCTTTCAAAATATTCATAAGTTTATTTCCACAGGTTTACCTTTAAATTGTGTTAAACATTACTTGAAATTAATGTGTGTTGCATTCATTTTTGTCAAAAAATCATAATTACATAGAAGCCTTTGATCCGACAGTTTCATGTTTACACACTAGATTTTTATGTTTACACAATTGTGTTTTGCAGTTATTCGGCAGTTTTAAGTTTATGTTTACAAACAAATCTTTTATACGTTTTCTTCTGCAGTAAATGCGTCAAACACATTTCTTTTAATACAAAACGAAAATAGTGTGTATTGCAAAAAATGCAATTTAACATACCAAAACAATTGTGTTTGCCGCATTCACTGCAGAAAAAACGTATCAAAAAACATTCACATTTAAATCCTTTATGGAAACAATTTAAACTGTCATTTGACTGTTTTTTTCTTTCCAAATTTAAAAATAAAACGTCAATTATGCGAGACCAGTTAGAAACTCACACGTGGATAACAACTCGACGTCGTTTACAAGAACTTCAAAATAAAACGTCATTTATGCTGGACCAATTAAAAACTCACACGTGGACAACGACACGACATCGTTTTATATAAAAATTTCAACGTCTTCCTTAAGTGACTTGCCTTCATCTCCTTAACTCTCTCTTCCATCACTACTACATGCCAAAATCCTCCGATTTTGATTTCTCCTCAAATCTCGATTTTAACAAAATCACCCTAAAGATTTCAAATCCCTTATTCTTCGGATGCAGATTCGCCGGCGATAAGTAATCTCTCGAGTTACTATGCCGCGGAAATCGCAGCTTCCGACGTCTCGTCGCGGCGTCGTGTGTCTTCGACAATGGAAGCTAGTTTTGACTATCTCCGTCGTGCTATGCATCATCACTCTCCTCAGTATCCACCGTCAATCTAATTCCAGTGAGACAACACTGTCGTCTCTCTCCGTCGCGAGATCTCGTATCCCGCTCCGTAAATACTCCGGCGATCATCCGAAACTCACGTTCCTTTTTCTCACTCGACGTGATCTCCCTCTCGATTTTCTTTGGGATAGATTCTTCAAGGTTTTTAAGCTCGTCGTTGATCTTTTCATTTTTCCGTTAAATCGGAAAATTAACTTATTCTTCTTATATATTATCAGGATGCAGATCAGAGAAATTTCTCAATTTATATACATTCAGTACCTGGTTTCGTATTCGATGAATCCACCACAAGATCACACTTCTTCTACAATCGTCAATTGAAGAATAGTATAGAGGCAAGTTATGATTTGATTTGAATATTTTCGCTTGTTCTGAGGATTGATGAATTGAAATCATTTACAGGTAGTTTGGGGAGAAGCAAGTATGATTGCAGCAGAGAGATTGTTAATTGCTTCTTCATTAGAGGATCCTTCGAATCAAAGATTTGTTCTTTTGTCTGATAGGTTTGATTTCTTTAAGCATTAGAGATCGAAATGCTTTGTATGATGATAACCTTATTCTGGTTTCTCATTCCTTTGATTTTACTCTTTGTGATGCAGCTGTGTTCCGTTATATGACTTTGGTTACATTTATAGATATTTAATGTCTTCACCAAAAAGTTTTGTAGACAGGTAATTTTGCGATTTTCCGATTCATTATGTGTTATATAAATTATGATTAGTAGTAGCAGTAGATATAAAGAGGAGTTATTCAGATGTTGCTCTTTGTTTACAGCTTCCTTGATACTAAAGATAGACGCTATACCATGAAAATGTTTCCTGTTATACCGAAAAAGAAATGGCGAAAAGGATCTCAGGTTTGTTATCTAATCATATTGATTACTGGGAAAAAAGAAAGAAAGAAACTTTCTTGTTTAGCTTTTGAAATGAACCTTTTGCAGACTGTTTCCTTTGAAGAAGTTTTGATTTTATTTTGGAGAATAAGCTTTACATACAGAGAATGACCGAATTTTTATTGCAGTTTTGTGAATCATTCTTTGGTTTTCGTTTATTGTAGTGGATATCATTGATCAGGAGTCATGCAGAGGTCATTGTTAATGATGATACTGTGTTCCCAGTTTTTCAGAAATTTTGCAAGGTAAAAGCTCAAGCTTCTTGTTTCATGATCTTCTAGATTTCATTAAATAGTACATCACCCTTGTATATGATGTTGTTATGGTTTCATTTGTGCTGTTATATTGAAGAAATAACGGATTAGTTGTTTAATTTCGTTTCTTTTCCAGCGGTCTCTACCTCTGGATCCCAGAAAGAATTGGCTTTATCTTGTAAGCACAAAATAGTTGTCTCTGTTATGTTATCTCATTCATTCTCAGTAAAAGAAGGCTTTTTTTTTTCTTAACATATTGCGTTGCAATGAATGTGGAAACAGAAAAAGAGACGTCACAACTGCATCCCCGATGAACACTACGTGCAAACTCTGCTTACAGTAAGCCCAAACAATCATCAAAATCATCTCTTTCTAACCCGCTGATTTTTCGGATTCATTTTTTTGTTTTCTCAAACTTAAATCTCTTCAGATGCGCGGCTTAGAAAGTGAAATGGAACGGAGAACAGTTACATACACTACATGGAACCTATCAGCAAAAAGAGCTGAAGCCAAATCTTGGCATCCACTCACTTTCACATCTGATAATTCCGGGCCAGAGGAAATACAAGGCATAAAGGTACATTTTCTTTATTTTCAATTTGTTATACACACTCGGTTGAGCTGATCAATCTCTTTTGCTTTTGTTTTTTCGTAAACTCGGGTAACAGAAAATCAACCATGTATATTATGAAACGGAATATCGAACAGAGTGGTGCCGGGCGAATTCGAAACCTGTCCCGTGCTTTCTCTTTGCGAGGAAGTTCACTAGAGGAGCTGCGATGCGTCTTTTGAGTGAAGGATTAGTAGAATCATCAACAGATACAACAACCTTTTAAAATGCAAAAAAAGGTAAGCACAAAGTGCTATAGAAACCAAAAATTGACACCATACAAAGTTAACTTAGGATATACAAATCAAATAGGTTCTCGATGAATTGGATAGTCTCCATTTCCGCATCTAAAATAGTTATGTTTTCCTTTGATCATGGCAATGGATTCAAGTGTAGACTTGCCATTGATAGACAAAAATGGAGACTATCCCATCCATCGAGAACCTATCTTTTCTTTCATATGACAGGATTTTTTTTATACCTTTTTGGTACTTATATGTATTTTTATTTATAGAATGGCAATTCATGATATTCTTATAGAATTTATATAATACAAATGTTTTTGGGAAAATAATTCAATGGTTTCTATACTTTCATTGATAACGATATAAAGACTTGCACAATGGTGTAATGTTTATTTAGAATTACAAATTTCTATGGCCCACTGTAAAATGTCCACAAAACAAGTAAGAGTTATTTATGTAATAATATTGCCTAAAGCTCAGGGCTGGCCCGAATTGGAGGACCGATATGTTTTGAGTCGGAAATCAGAGAACGTCATTTTCGTTTGTAACTAGCTTTTCAAGTTGATCACGAGCCCAGCAGTGGCCCGCAGACTCAAATAATGGGTAGGTTCAGGTTTGAAAATATACAAAGCTTAAATAGGCCAGGCCAGACTAAAACGAGCTGGACTCAAAACAAGCCGGCCCAGCCTATGACAACAACCTGGCTGGTGATAGTCAGTCATATAATCATCAGTTTCTGTGAGTATGTCTTAGGTTTAGGGTGTTTAGATCGGGTTTGTGGCGGGAGATTAAGAGAAGTATGCAGCTGTATGCTCACATGGTTCATGCTATATATGCGATCTTGTTCATTGACTAAATGTGGTTTGACTGAGGAAATGTGATTTGAGTATCTGAAATCCCCGATCTATTATTTGTGAAATCAGTCAGAGATATTTCGATTATATCGTTCTTCTTTCTATTTTTTTGTTGTTGTATACAACTGCTGGGATATAAACCAATATCTTACATCGAAAATATTATAAAATAAATGTCTAATATATAAGTCAAATCAATCTTTAATTACTATGAGGTCTTTTGGGAAAGTGTCCAAAATAAATTTGTGCGGGTTTGACCACTTTGCCCAGATTATACAATATCATACTATTGGAGAGTTGACTTGAGTTTGCAGAAGCCCAACACCAACTTTTGTATTCTAACATTATTACTCCATCTGTTTCATTTTAAGTGTAGTTTAAAATTTTTACACAAATTAAGAAAACAATTGATTTTATGTTTTACCCTTAATTAATGTTTATTTAGTTTTATTTCATTGGTCAAAACATTAAAATAATAAGAACAAAGTTAGAAATTTTATCAAACATTTCTATTGAAAACATAAAATAACAAATAATATGAAACAAATTTTAAACTCTAAAACAACACTTAATATGAAACAGAGGGAGTATCATATATCATTATGAAAATTACAAAATATATAAATAAAAGGAATAAAATTCTTTTTAGTTTCTGTTTTCTTCTTATATTTGGTAAAAATAGTTTAAACCAAATAAACAAGTAAAATTGAAATTCCCTCCTCTACTTGCTAATTGAATATATACACTCAGAAGCTATGTTAGAAAGTTTTAATTCATAACCTAGATTCAAGATTATGAACCACGAAACGAGGTATTAAAACAAAACAAACAAATCATAATATATATCATCATGCATTGCCCCTCTTTTTAAGAGCATAAAGATCACAATAATCAAAAAGGTTAGCTTAAAGTATTGTCTTTTATTGACTCTTATCATTGGAAAAAAAAAAAGCTCTTTAACAAAGATTCTGATGAAATTGCAGTTGTTCATTCATACTTGGACTATTGTAAGAAATGTTTCTCTAAAAGCACATGCTAATTGATTACTTACCAAAATTTCTTCGGTCTTGCAATGTTTGGTGAGATTTAGAATAAAGTAACAAAAACCAAACTAATGAGTATCTAATATCTTAATATCTTTGATGGTTAAATAATAAATTCTTTATCATTTATTAAAGTGGACAATTAATGGACCAAATATATACTCTAAATGGTTTATTTTAGTGTTGTTGTTGTGTTACTACCCCATTTTTTTATGGCGAAAAACTTACTTCCATTAAGCTTTCAAGATACGACTTTCCTCAGGAAAAAAACCAATTCGGAGAGTGAGAGCATACAATAGAAAAGATAACACCTCGTGCTCAAGTTTTCTTTGCAAAAAAAGGGCACGAATATTTAAAGTACTATGAATAAAAAATAACACGAAAGAGAAAAAATAGAGATTTAAGGATTTGAAAATCTTCTAATTCTGCAGCAAATATTGGCCAATCATCCAAAGCTTCCGTAATAGTGAGAAGGTTTTCGCAATCCGTATTCAACACCACATCCTTGAAAGAAAGCCTGCTCAAGCTTAGTAAAGCCCATAAGAGTGAATCAAATTCAGCATGTAGAGGAGAAATATCTTGCCTAACACTTTTTAACCCCCAGAACAAGACCTTCTCATGCGAGAAAGCTATCTAGCCATGTCCACTTAGCTGGTTCGATTTGACGACGACCCATCAAGTTGACACATGATTTCGCCGTAGGTCTCTTGTTCGATAACCTCCGTTTGGGGTGCCATAACTGAATCGTAGACTTGGTTCTGAATATTTGCAACCCGAAAAGATTCAACCTCTTGTTCAGCCATACGGAGAGTTTTCGTTGGGGCGTGTCTTTATTCTCGACAACCTTGAGATTTCAAATTTTCCAAATGAATTAAAAAATCCAAGGAAAAACCCGAATCACTGAAGCTGGAGTTTTGTTTTTATTAGCACGCCATAATAAGTAGTCCGTGATACATGTTTTTATCGACAAATATAATTTAATTAAAACAATTTAAAAACCTAAATTGAAGGTACAATGTTTACATAAATGGCATTATGAAAATAAATTCTAACACTCTATGCTAAGCAATCTATTTTAAATTTTAAATTGCCATTACCTAAAAAGTCTAAAACATCATTAAAAATGAATAAATTTTTGTTCCTTCTAATTAAATTCATCCAAATGTGTCAATGTCTTCACTAATTCGAAAAAGAAGTGTTTACTATATTTTGGGAAAATTTGAATGATATCATTCACGTTTAATATTGTCGATCAAGGGTAATTAATGACTAATGAAATAGTATAATAATATTATCATGTGAAATTCACAGTAAATATTAAATCTCTGGCGTTTGAAAATCTGGTGAACAAAGAAAAAAGGTATTGCATTAGTCTACTATAAGACAGGTTCTTCCAATCATAAATAAAGTCTACAAATTTCTAAACTATGTTCGACCAATTTTTAATTCTTTTTGTTTTGTATGTGAAAGTTTATCTATATAGAAAAGCATCCATTCTTCAACATGAAGACAAGAATCTTTCGCCATTTTCGTAAATGGCTGTTACACGAGACAGTCGTAAATGGTAGACCAAATCCTTTTATATGCACTTTGGTTGCACTCAAAAGAAATTTATTTTATTTTTGTTTCTCTCTTTTTGTTTATTTTAGTAATTCGGTATAAAGATGGCAGACATGGTACGGAACCCATTATTCTTTTCGTCAAACCAACCAAAGTTTTTTCTCTCGTTCATGTTTGATGAAGGCATTGATGAAATTACTTATGACTTTCGTGAAGCAAATAAATAATCAACTGTTCCTTTTCTTTTTATTTATTAGGTAAATAAAATCAGACATTTTGAAAGACTTTGATTGGTACATGATATATATTGGAATAGTGTTTTCTAATTTAATTCCGCCTATAGTTTATAAATAAATAAAAATTGTGCAGAATGCCTAAAAACATAAAACCATATAGGGTAGCGACTTAGCGCTTTGGCTTAAAAAGGATGTAAGTAAAAATTCATTAACTAAATAAGCGGGTATTTAGTAGTTTATTTCATAATATTTGGTTAAACATCTTTCTTTCTTTTCTTTTTTTTACTCATGCAAAAATTGAACAATTGAAAAAATAAAAAAACAATTGTTTATAATAAATGTTACACCATGTTTTAATAATTTTTATACAAACTTTAATATTTTCATATTTTATCAAATATACTTCAAATATATGAAAATGAATTCAGAATATTATTTTCTTATTAATTATATATATATGAGTAATTTTATATTAAATCATGTCGTTCCGCAAAATTATACAATCGTACAAATAATTCATTACATAACTTTTTAATTTACAAAATTCATCTAATTAACTATACAGCTTAATATTCCATACTGTGATTACGATGTGTTACTAATAATGGGAGCCGATATGTTAAATCCTTAATAAAATATCTCACTCAAAAAGAAATTTCATCAGCGAACATTATATTAGATGACTACATAATAGTTTATTAATATAAATACATAATAAATATATTCACATACGTCAAATTAATATGAAAAATTAAGTGAACAAATTTACCAATGTCTATTTTCCAAAAAAAGGGTTCGACTACACTCATATTTAGATGATGAGCCAACGACAGAATAACCACAAGGCACAAACCATCCAAATATAAATGCTTATAACCATAGTAATACTGTTTGAAATTATTTACAATTTTTTTACATTTTAAAAACATAACACCATTAAATGTGTAATGTAATAAAAAAAATTAAAAATATATATAAAAAGTTAGAAAAATATAGAGAAAGTTCAAATATAAAAAATACCATATACTTATCTTACATATATTTTTGTATATTCATAGAATTATTAATTTATGATATTATTGGGATCATATATTTACATAGAAATTTCATTTAAAATATTATCTTATTATCTTATCGAATTTTGCTAATTTTTACACTATTTCGACTTAGAACTGGAGAATTTTATTATTTTATAGTATTTATTAATTTACCGAATATTAATTTATAGAGATTTTACTCTATGTTTTAATCAATTATAATTACTTAAAAGAAAAGTTTTGAAGAACAAATTGATTTACTAAACATATCATTTTGAGTGTTAAATGTAGTTCTCCCGAATTTAACTCATTGGAAACTATTCAATCCTCGAACTCTAATATTAATTGATATTTGATACCATGTCTAGAGTAAATCAAGGGAACAAAATATCAATTTTATGCAAATCGTGTACATGGCGCATCTCATTCAGTTGCAATCACGAGGTCTAAGTTGGTCAAAATTATAGAGATAAGAAAGTGTTATCATCTATGTTACCTTCTTCTTCCGTCGTTGATTTTTTGTCCTATTTGCCCTCTACAAGTCATATATATAGACTTCTTTTGGACTTACCCACTCTTTAAATTTCTATTTTTATCTTATAAAACTATTAATATCCATATTGACTTATTATTAATGCCCCAAAATCGATGAAAACTATCAATACGAAAGACCGGAAGTTATTGGTCCGTTGGTTAAATAAAATCCTTTGTGTCACCCAAAATTTAATATGGTTCGAACTCTCGTGAGAAATCAAAATGGTAGTAGTATAAAAGAACCGCTTCGAGTAAATTACCAAGAAAAGAGCATTTTGGATGTTTTTAATATGACTTTTAAGATTCTGAAAACAAAATGACTCGAGGTTTTTTCTTTTCTTGTTGACCTTATTTCTAAAGCAGCAGCCGGTAACGAAACTTGTTCATATACGATTCAGTGTTCTAAAAAAGATGTTAGTTTCTAGTTGGATAGAAAATCGAGTTTATTAAGCCAATCACAAATTTTCTCAGATTGGTGGTCCATATCATTTCGTAGTACCCGGCTAATCATTTATGAAATGAAAATTTCTTTGATAAAAAGTTCAAAACTCTATATCGGATTAACCTACTATATTAAAATTTGGAGTCTAGTACTAGTCTAAAATATATGGTTTTTACACAAATAAAATGATTATTAAATTCCTAATATTTTAAATTACAGTTTGTTAAAATATTACAACCTAAAATGCATACTTAAGTTGAAACCAATTCCATTACTATGGTTTTAAGTTGAAAACTCATTATATCTCATATCTCGCATGGTACTATAAATCCAACTTAGATATATTGCCAATCTTAAATGAAAACAACCATCATACATTAATTTTAAAAGCCTAAAATTAGTTTTGAGAAACTCATTTGAATCTTAGGGTTCGAATGGTTGCGGCGGTTGGGGCGGACAGTTTGTGGATTGGACCCTTTTTTATTTACCATTAATAAATTATAGTACGTAGTGATGCAAATCAATAAAAATAATAGAAATTCCCGCTAATCAACTATGAACCGCTTTTACATAAAAAAACATTTGGTCCGTAGCGAATTACTATTCACCTCGAAAATAAAATGGTTTAGTCCGCTAATAGTTTAATCCGCTTGATCCGTATCATCCATTCAAAACCTTAGACAACCACTGATAATTACACCAATCTAATCTGATTGCAGTTATATATTAATTTTAATAATAACATAGAAATATATCTAAAGTAAATGTGGTTTGATAGAAGTTTTGGACGGTTGAATAGATATGAAGACATTAAATTTTCAACGATATGGATAAAATCTGGTTGCGAACTACGTCGTCAAATTTTAAGACTTATATGTTATATCTCTGGTCGGATTCAAAAGATGGACCTCGTGTATGATGTAAGTTGGACGATGTCTCTCATGATCTCAGATATATGTTTATATTCATA
>VBRH01000976.1:12290-25494 GCA_014578085.1 Cardamine resedifolia | reverse complement strand
TTTTTTTTTTTTTTTTTAAAGGTTTGCAATATAAATAACGTAATTTTAAAAGTGAAAAGGGAGAACATTAGACATACGTTTGGTTAAAAACATACTAGAAGAACAAAGAAGATTTTCAAAGCCTGAAAATAGAGATACAAATTAGCCAAAAAGTCCACCACGGCCTCTACGACCCCGATTTCCTCGACCTTGGACCGTTATCCATTCCATCTCTTGCAACTTTTGTGAAGGTTTGATGGTCCGACCTCGTTGGGTTCTCATAATAGATATGTTCTCAAGGTCCTCATCTTGTAGAATTACCAATAAGTCTGAACCTTCTCCCTGAAAATTACAATCATCATTTCCTAACCTTGCTTCAAGCTCCATGTTTCTACACACACTTCGACGATCCTTTAGTTTTCACGTGCATCGTGCATTCAATGGTTAACTGATCAATTGCAAAGTCCGGATATGGTATCCTTATCCGGCGTTGTTACATTTCTCGATTTGTGTAGGATCCAGTATCATTATACAAAGATGTGCCTACTTAAAAAAAAAAAAAAAAGACAAAAGTTAGATCAGTTTTGGGTTCCACAAAAACGTACAAAATTAGGAGATCCAATTTCTTTTGAAATTTTTTTATTTCACATTTGAATATTGGTCGTTCATTACAAAATTTGTTTACTATTTTTTCAATATACTTAAAAAAAATGAAATGAATACGACATTTAAAATATTGAATCGCAGTTTGATAAACGTTTTAGGTATTTTTATAATTTCCAAAATATACTAAAATATGTCATATTTGTTGTTGTTGTAAATATAGCTTTTAAAAACTATAAACTAATACGTAATACTCCATCCACATTAAAAGAAGTGACGTTTAAAAAAAATAAAAAACTAAGTTTGAAAAAAAACAAATATTCGTTAAAATGAACTTTACTAATTAGAAAAGAGTCTTATATGAAAACGGTAGAAGGTATACTGCTTATTTAACATGTGTGCGAAACTGTTTATAAAATGGCAGAAGTGCAACACTGTTTTTGAAATGGTAATAGTTAACATGTGTGTGAAACTGTTTATATATGCACTATTATTTAAAATGACATGAACGAAATGCAAAGTCATGGAATATTAATAAAGTCGCCCTTTATGATTTATTAAATTTTGTAAGTTGTAAAAAAGATATTCATAAGGTTTGCGTGAGGTCGAGAAGAGAGACTTCTCTACGACTTCTGGAAATGGAGTCGTTGAGTCCCATGTCTGCATGTGGTCATACTCTTTTTAACCTATTCTTCCTTCTTTAGAACTCTTCCTAAATCAAAACATCTAATTGGTTGTTACAATATGGTTGGTAAAACAGTATGCTTTTGATTGGAAATATATAGTTGTCGCGTTGATTAATTATAGCAGTCATTTTATTCCGGGGCGGAGGCACGAAGGAAAGAGTGGGTCAGCTGACCCTACTACTGTTATAGTTTTTTAGTTATAATTTAAATGAACCCAACAAAAAAAATATTCCATTGACTCAACGTTTCAATCCAGTCACAAAATAATTTTATATAAAAAGTCCAATACTTTAAAATTTGACCCACCATTAAAATCAATCAAAAAAGTTAGTGGAACTTTAATTATTTATATGGATTAGTATTTAATAAAAAATTCAAAAATTAATATTTTTAAAATAAATAAAAGAGAAAACTTAAGCTTCCTTGTCGTTTCTTCCTCAGCCAAACGAAAGAAAATATAATTGTTCCACCGCTAATTCAAGGTACAACTTCCTTTACTTTTTGTTTATTTTAGTTGTTATAAGTTTCATTTTAGTTTTGTTTGTGAATTGTGAATCTGTGATTAAAAAATTCTATGTAGTGTGTACTATTAATTATTGACTCTTCGTATGTTCTTCAATTGTAGTTTTATCCTGAAGATTTTAGTTCTGTGGACTGCATATCTCTTGAGCATCAACTTGACATTTATATCGATAATGTACGAGAAGATGAAAGGTTTAGTGTTTTGAGAAATCTTGGAGATTTAGCACGGGTGATGGTGGAAACTAAGAAACATATTTCACACCCTTTGGTTTATAGGCTTTTGAAGCTAGCTTTGATTTTGCCAGTTGCTACTGCGACCGTCGAGAGATGTTTTTCTGGGATGAAGATCGTGAAGACTTCACTACGAAATCGCATCGGTGATCATTATCTAAGCGACTCTCTAGTTTGTTATATCGAAAAAGAATTATTTGGGAATGTAACAAATGAAACAGTGATAAAAAAATTTCAAAGTATGAGTGAACATAGAATACAGTTGTAGTTTTTTTTGTTCTTATAGTTTATAGATTTTTTTTTAATGAAATTTTTTTGACCCCAATAAGAAATTATTCTGGCTCCGCCACTGGTTTTATTCAATGTGGTCCCTTTGAATTTCAATGCAAAGTGTTAATGCATAAGATTAAAAATGTCAATTGAGTTAACTCAATATGGTTCCAGGTAGACTTGAAATGGATCCGGAAATATGGCAGACTAATAAATGTTAGTCTAAACTTGACATGATACATACGGCTTAGGATTGACCAATTAAACCAAATGAAATATATTAGGGACTTCGATATGTTTGGAGAATATTAGATTTGATGTTTATCTCTGATATGTAGATAAGGATAGATCACAACTCATGTATTTATATCTTCTTCTACACGTGAATAAGTTACAGAACATATTTAACATACACAAGCTTTGGCATGGTATCAGAACCAAGACAAATTCTTTGATCTGTTCTCGTCTAAAAACTCTATGTTTTTCTTTCTTTCAATGTTTTTCATCATGAGTGCGACAAGTGAAACGTCTGCCCATGAACAACTGGTTTAAACTCTCGTTTCACCATATAATCTGCATCCGTCGGATCACACGGGACAAATGCATACCCCAATTCTTCTTAATGGAGAAAATTATGAAAGGTGGACGAAGCTCATGTTGAATTCGCTTCGGACCAAAAGGAAGATTTGTTTCCTTGATGGATCTCTTTCTCGACCATCCTCAAACTCCGATGACGCGGAGAATTGGGATATGGTTAACTCAATGATAATAGGATGGATCTATAGCAGCATCGAGCCTCGTCTGCGATCCTCTGTTTCGTTGGTACAGAACGCCAAGCTTATGTGGGACAGTCTTAAGCGGCGTTATTCAGTTAGTGATGGAACTCGTAATCATCAATTACGATCCGATCTGGTGTCTTGCAAACAAGACGGGCAAACAGTTGAAAATTACTTTGGAAGACTCAAGGTTCTTTGGGATGATCTCGCAGATTTTGATTCAGGATTTGACTGTTGTTGCAAATCCTGGGAATGTGAAGCTATGATCAAATACGAAAAGCACTGTGAGAATATTCGTGTGCATCAGTTCCTTATGGGACTTGATCATAACAGGTTTGGTACAACACGATCAAAGCTTCTCTCTCACACAACTGATTTTAACCTTAATATGGTGTATTCACAAATCGTCCAGGAGGAACGTCATCTTCATGCAACTCGAGCTGTTGATGATCACAATTCTAATGTTGAGTTTTCAGCCTCTGTTTCTACATTCTCTGTTCCTGTCGAAGCTGCAACTCGTTATCCGAACAGGCAAACCAAGTGCACGCATTGCGGACGAACATGACACGATGTTACGACTTGCTATCAACTCCATGGTTATCCAGAATGGTGGAATGATAATGGCAAGGCGCCAGGAAGATCTGGAGGCAGAGGACGTGGTTCCAAAAACTCCAACTGCGGCAAAGGACGCAGCTCCAACTTCCGCTTAAACAACGCGCACCTAGATGCTTCACCAGCTCTGGCATCACCTGGACTGCCTAGCTTCACTCCGGAACAATGGACTTCTCTGGCCAACTTTATGAATAGCCAGAAGAATCACCTTCTGAGAAATTGTCTGGTAAGAAAGATAAGCTTGTGTTGATTGGTCAAAATAGTCGTTATGATGTAATTATCGATTCCGGTGCCTCTCACCACATGACATATGATATCAATCTTCTTATTGATCTCATCAAAATAGCTTTATGTCCCATTGCTTTACCTAATGGTGGTGTTACTTTGGCCACAAGACATGGCACATTAAATCTTGGCGGCAAGATGATTTTGCATAATGTTTTATATGTGCCACATCTAACGATTACTCTTATATCAGTGGCTCAATTATTACGAGATATTGCTAGTTTCGTAGTATTTACCCCACAGTTTTGTGTGATAATTAACCTCGCTTCAAAGACTTTGATTGGTGCGGGGAAGGAGCGTGATGGGGGTTTATCATTACAAGGGTGCGACTGTTCTTCAAGCTGGTCATGCTACAAAGTTGCAGTCTCGTGATGTGTGGCATCGAAGATTGGGTCACCCGTCATCCAAAGTTTTATCATTACTTTCTGGTGTTGGTGTTTTAACAAAGCATTCTGGTGTTTTAGATACATTTTGTGACGTCTGTATTTGCGCAAAGCAGACATGTGATTCTTTTTCTGAAAGTTCTAATAAAGTAGATGATTCGTTTGCATTAATACATTGCGATCTCTGGGGTCCCTACCGCACAACTGTTTCTTACGGATCTTGTTATTTTCTGACAATAGTAGACGATCACACACGCGCAATTTGGACATTTTTACTCCTTGAAAAATCAGAGGTTTCCGCTGCTTTGAAAATTTTCTTTTCTTTTGTTAAAAGACAATTTAACAAGACAGTCAAGATTATTCGTAGTGACAATGACACTGAATTTACGTGTCTTCAAGCTTATTTTACGGAGCAAGGGATTATTCGTCAGACATCGTGCGTTGCCACTCCTCAACAAAATGGTCGCGTGGAACGCAAGCATCATCACATTTTGAACGTCGCTCATTTTCTATTGTTTCAAGCAAGTTTACCAGTGCGGTTTTGGGGAGAAGCAATCTTAACGGCAACATACTTGACAAACAAGACACCGTCGATCATTCTTAAAGGACTAACGCTGTATGAGCTTCTCTACGGTGTCTCTCCATCTTATAATCAGCTTTATGTTTTTGGTTCTCTGTGCTTTGCTCGACGTATTCCACGGGATAAAGACAAGTTTCAGGAACGCATCATCAAGTGTCTGTTTCTTAGATACAGTTTTGGAAAGAAAGGTTGGATGGTTATGGATCTTGCTTCTCAATCAAAGTTTGTTTCATGTGATGTGATATTTCAAGGGGAAGTTTTTCTTTTTGCGGAATCAGTCTCAGTTGTTCCATCTTCATCAGGTCATGATACTGAAATACACCCAGCTGTATTTGATGATCTTAGTACCGTGCCGTGTGTTCCCATAAACACACCGCCGTTAGCGACAGAGGGAGCTCAGACTGATCCTTCCTCGGTCTCAGCTCCAGCGCCTTCTCCATATACCGATGACGCTCAGGCACCTCAGGGTCTTCGTCGGAGCACCATACCAAAAACGAAATCTGTTCTGCTGGCTCCTTACGTCATATATTTGGCACGACTTCTTGAAGACCCCCACACGCTTCCTCCTCCGCCTCTCCAGAGTCTTCAAGTAAGTGTTCTTATCCGTTGACTAACTACATCTCTTGCCATAGATTCTCTCCATCTCAGCATGCGTTTCTCACTTCTGTTGTGAAGAATTTTGAACCTAAAACATTCAGATATAAGTATGGTGTAATGGTATGCATGATAAGGTGGATGCATTAGAAAAGTATGACACTTGGGACACTACGACTTTACCCGCGGGCAAGAAAGCCATTGGATGCAAATGGGTGTTTCGTATCAAGTACAATTCTGACGGGATGATTCATCGCTACAAGGCGCGTCTAGTTGCTCTTGGAAATCGACAAGAGGTGGGTACTGACTACAAGGAAACTTTTGCTCCGGTATTTAAGATGAAGACAATGCAAATTCTTTTGAAAGTTGCTACGGCCAAAGATTGGGAAATTCACCAAATGGACGTTCACAATGCTTTTCTTGATCTCCATGAGAAAGTCTACATGAAGTTGCCACTCGGATTTTCTTCTTCTAATCCCTCACAGGTGTGTAAACTCAAAAAGTCTCTTTACGGGCTTAAGCAAGCTCCGCGTTGTTGGTTTTCCAAGCTGTCTACATCGCTTATTCAGTTTGGTTTTCGCCAAAATTACTCCGACTACTCAATGTTCACTTATACCAGTGGTACGTTGGTTCTTTATGTCATGGTTTATGTTGATGACTTGTTAATTGGTGGTAACGATTTAAAGCAGATATCAAAGTTCAAAGATTACCTTAGTGCTTATTTCCACATGAAAGATTTGGACCACCTAAAATATTTTCTAGGTGTGGAAGTTTCATGTGGAAAAGCTGGTATATATTTGTCTCAAAGAAAGTATGCCATGGATATTATAGAAGAGTGTGAGCTTCTCAGAGCCAAACCATTTGATTCTCCCATTGAACAAAATCATGGCTTAGCAGCTGATGAATAGTGAGTTTTATTCTGATCCCACTCAATATCGAAGATTGGTGGGATGTCTTGTGTATTTGTTGACTACCCGACCGGACCTGAGCTATGTTGTTCATCTTCTAGCTCAATTTATGCAGCAGCCAAAGGCAGCGTTGTGGGTTGTTCGATATCTCAAAGGTAGTCTTGGCCAAGGTATTTTACTAAGCTCCAAGCATGATCTCTCACTCTCTGCCTACTGTGATTCAGACTGGGATACATGTCCTCTCACTTGGCGTTCACTCACTGGATACAATGTCATGCTCGGTGACTCTCTACTCTCTTGGAAGACTAAGAAGCAAAAGATCGTCTCTCGATCCTCCGCCGAGGCAGAGTACAGGTTTATGGCGGATACATATGCGGAGTTACAATGGGTTATTGCTCTGTTAGAATCGCTTGGTATCAAGCAGACCGCTGTTGTTCCATTGTTTTGTGATAACAAAGTTGCGATTCACATTTCCACGAATCCGGTTTTCCATGAGCGGACGAAGCATGTCGATATAGATTGTCATTTTGTTCGAGATGGTGTTATGAATGGAACTCTAGTCACGCGGTATATTTCTACAACGGAGCAGTTAACGGATATTTTAACTAAAGCCCTAGGTTGTCGAGAATTTCAGTACTTGTTAGGCAAGCTGGGCGTTCAGAATCTCCACGCTCCGCGCGCTCCACCTTGAGGGGAGTATTAGGGACTCTGATATGTTAGGAGAATATTAGATTTGATGTTTATCTCTGATATGTAGATAAGGATAGTTAGATACAACCTTATCACAACTCATGTATTTATATCGTCTTCTACACGTGAATAAGATACATAACATATTTGACCTACACAAGTTTTGGCAAAATAAAAATAAACTCTTTTTTTTTTGTTTTTAGTAGAATTTATTTATTTTTTCCTTTGTTTCACAAGTATAAATGTTTTCAAAATTTTATGTAAAAGTAATGCTCCATTTTGTCTGTCCAAATATTAAAATTAATCCTTCATTTTATACTTAATCCATACTAACTAAACTGAATGTAATATACTCTCTACATTTCAGTTTATTACATGTTTTATCTAAAAGAACTATTATATAATTTCAGTTTTCAACTCTATTATATTATTGGCCTTGTGATAAACTCATTTGCGTCATGGTAACTTCAAAGTGATAAATCATAATCAGATGCTGAACAAAACAAAAATACATAGAAGAGAAAATAGTTTTAGACGTTTTGTTAGTTGGGCCGAATATTAAAGGCACAACCACTTCCCAATGGAGCCATTCCTAAATCCTAATACAAATATAGAATGAGATGAGCTTTCTAAGGCCCATGAAATATAACCTTTTTTTTTTCCATGAAATATAACTTTTCGGGCAATATGTTGGCAAAATTACGGAAGTTAAATGGTTTGGCTCTCTCCTGTGATAAAAAAAACTCTCAAATTCTCAATTGATTTACACAAGACCGATTCTGAAATAGCAAGGATCCTAGACAAAACAAAAACGGAGGTCCTTAATATTAAAAATATTTTTATTTAATTTAGTTTATTTACTTTTATTTATCTTAATTTATAGAAATTTAAAGAAAATTATATGTTTTCTACTGTTGAATATACAAAAATATTTTAATTATGTATAAATATATTTTATTTTTATTTGATAGAATATACGATAAATTTTTATTGTTTTTTAAAATAAAAGTGTTGTAATAATATTTTGAATACTAAAAAAACAAAAAAAAATTAAAAATAGGAGTCCACAAAAATGGAGGCCCTATGCGATTGCTTCACCCTGCTCCCCTCAGATCTAGCCGTGGATTTACATGTAATATTATAAGCCTTTTGTTTGATTTAGGGGAATACATTCTATCTTTGGTGTGGAGTTAAGTGGCTTAGACAAAAGAAAGATGAAGAAGAGATACTTTTGTTGCAAACAAAGGGTCTGATTATCTTCATGTAAAAAGCATATACTCTGAAGCATGTGGAGGGTTTACTAGTACAAGACATCATAAATGCCTTTGGTTGCTTTATCCGAGTGAAGCTTAGGATTCAAATGAAAAGCACCAATGGGAGAGAACCGTACTAGGAGAAGTTGTCAAAGACTTTAGGAACAAGTTTTAGGACCACATGTTTTGTCTCATTTGTCTCTTTAAATAGAAGATAGAGACGTGAGAGAGAGTAAGGAAGAGCTGAGAAAAACCTGAGAGAGAACAAGAAAGAGAGAGCTTTGTAAGTTACCGGAGAGGGTGAGAGAACAAAGTTGTAATCTCTTGAAGTGGTTTAGTGGATTTCCGGGAGGTTTCCCGGCGAGATGTAGGGTCTCCACGTTGGAGGCCTGAACTCGTTAAACCTTGTGGGCTCCTTTATGTTTCAGCTCTGCATCACTCTTCTTTAATCTGCTCTGCATCTGCATCATTTCTGTTTCTCTGTTTCAGTTTTGCATCTTCTTAAAGTTTCAGTCCTTGTTCTGCATTCATCAAAATCTTCTCTTTCAAGTCAGTTGTTGTGTGTTTGAGTTGTGAGAAAGCTCAAGCATTGAGCCTTATTTCCGTACATTTGGTTTGGTTTGGTTTGACTTATTTCGATTATGTCAAAGCTTTTGTGCTTAGAAACACTTTGTTTTTCTGCTAACATCGTGCATACTTAAGTTACACTAAATCAACGGTTAAAAATTCGAGAGAGCAAGGGGTTGGTTTTTTTTGTGCTCTGGGTCCGGGTTCAAATTTCTTTTGGGACGGAGAGATATTCTTTAAATTGTAATAGACTAAATGCTGGCTCCGGATAATGAGTAAGATTATGGACCAAAAATCCAGAACTTCTGCGATTTAAAAAAAAAAAAAAAAAATCTAGAGAGCACGTAATGTAAGTTAAGCTCGAGAACATACGAGTATAGCAACTAACCTTATCACAACGTCATGAACGGTAAAAAGAGAAAACTCTATTTTAATCTAATAAATCCAACGGCTTAGATGGAAAAATAGATGGTCCCATTGTAGATATCGTGGCAGCAAATTCATACCTCGATATATGAAACCATTTTTGTCTTTAAATTCTCAGAATCTGTGCTTAAACCTGGTGAGTTCTAGACTTGTTGTATTAATGATCCATCTCATTACCATTTCTCACTCGCTTCCCTAAATCTTCTGAGTTCTTGATTATTGCAGGTGTTTTTTGGTAAATCCAACAGTTTTTTTTGATAATTTTGATAATTAAGTTAAAATATTAATTCCGTTTTCCGATGTTCTTTGATTGTATTTTCATAGATCCGCGTTTGGATTCTCGTGGATATATATATGTTGGTGTATTTTTGCATGTCTGTTTTGTGTTTTCATATTGTCGAACTGTGATGATTTGGTCACTGTTTAGTAAAGGGTTGGTTTGATTCTGCAATCTTACTGTGTTTTTTCGAACTTTTGTTTCGTGATGTTTTTGTTCTGCTTGTTTAAGTTTGTTTGTTTGGAAATTTCGGGTTGGTTTGATTTTTGCAATCTTAATTAGTGTTATTTTCTGAGTTTAGTCAGACAAGTGAAAGTGTTCTAATACTTTGTTTCATGATTAAGAAAATAGATATTATGTTTTGATTTTTATGTCAATATGTTTCCCCTGTTTCTAATTGTTGATATGGTTCTTGGTGTTGTTGTCATCAGGTTTATGCTTTGATATTTTATCAAATGTCTAGTTATTACAGATTCACTATTATCGCAAAGATATTTTTCTGATGTCTAGTAGAGATTATTAGTTTAAAATTTTGAATCTAAGAATTACTTTTGTCATTTTGCAAAATCATAGGTTTTTTGGCTGCACATTTTAGTCATTAATTCTGTTAATTAGCAATGAGTATTAACAGTTGTCTTTTGAGTTGCATGGTCTTGTAGCTCTTATTTGTTTTCAGCTTGTTGATTGATGTAGTTTTTGATTATTTAATTAATAGGTGATAATGGGACTAGACTCAAGAACGGTTGCAGTTTCACTCCTTTTGTCGTTGTTGTTGTGTTTCTCTGTCTCTTCTGGGAGCTATGATGATGGAACATTCAGAATTGGCCTTAAAAAACTGAAGTTGGATCCTAACAACCGACTTGCAGCACGCTTGGGTGCCAAGCAAGAAGAGGCCTTTAGATCTTCTTTCCGTCCGCAGAACAACAATCTTGGAGATTCTGGAGATGCTGACATTGTCGCGCTCAAGAATTACTTGGATGCTCAGTACTATGGTGAAATTGGTATCGGTACTCCACCACAGAAGTTCACAGTCATTTTCGACACGGGAAGCTCTAACCTTTGGGTGCCGTCAGGGAAATGTTACTTCTCGGTACGCTTTATAGCATTACATATGATTGAGACTAGTTTGGTTAGCTATAAACTTATTGTTTTCTTTCGGTTATGTAGCTCTCTTGTTTCTTTCATGGCAAGTACAAGTCCTCGCGTTCAAGCACATATAAGAAGAATGGTAGGTCACTGCCAAATAAGTTTCATACTTTTATATCTTATGGAATACATTTTAATGTGTAAGGAAACTTTGTATCAAGATGCAATATCACTAAAATTGTATGTAGGAAAACATGCCGCGATCCATTACGGGACAGGATCAATCTCTGGTTTCTTTAGTTATGATGCTGTCACTGTTGGTGATTTGGTTGTCAAAGATCAGGTAAAATTATGATCTATTTTACACTATTTTGATGCTTATATGATTGACTTCATTTTCTGTCCATTTCCTATATTCTTAGGAATTTATTGAGGCAACCAGTGAGCCTGGTTTAACATTCTTGGTTGGTAAATTTGATGGTATCCTTGGTCTTGGGTTCCAAGAGATCTCTGTTGGAAACGCCACACCTGTTTGGTACGCACGCACTTTTATCTTGTTTTGGATTGAGGTTACTTACTTACAAACACTGACACTCATGTAATGTTTATTGTGCTGACAACAATTTATGTTTCCAATAGGTACAATATGCTCAAGCAAGGTCTTATCAAGGAACCGGTGTTTTCATTTTGGCTTAACCGTGATCCAGATAGTGAAGAAGGCGGTGAACTTGTATTCGGAGGTGTTGATCCAAAGCATTTCAAGGGAAAACATACATATGTTCCTGTAACACAAAGGGGTTACTGGCAGGTTTGTTCTGTTATTCATTTTCTTGGCTTGCTATGAAATTTTGGTAATCATGTCTCATTTTAAGCTATTATTTTGGTAATAGTTCGACATGGGTGAGGTTCTCATTGCCGGTAAACCTACTGGTACGTTTATATTTGTTATACCCTTTTCTTTTATTGATATGTTGGTTTTTAACAAGCAGACTGTAACTCAAAACTTGATTTACCCTTGTACAGGATACTGTGGAAGTGGTTGTTCCGCGATAGCGGATTCTGGAACATCCTTACTTGCAGGGCCAACGGTAAGCAAGAATCGTCATGAGTTTTATAGCATTTTAGTTTGTTGGAGTATATGCTTGCTGTTAGAGTTCACATCTTTTTTGTCTAGGCTGTGATTGCCATGATAAACAAAGCTATTGGAGCAACTGGAGTTGTTAGCCAACAATGCAAGACTGTTGTTGACCAATATGGACAAACCATTTTGGATTTACTTTTGGCTGAGGTAACAATATTGTTTAAATATGATACATAACGCGATGAATCATATATGTTTTCTGTATATGCAACTCTGTTTTGCTTTCTTTTAGACTCAACCAAAGAAGATATGCTCGCAAATTGGTCTTTGCACTTTCGATGGCAATCACGGGGTCAGGTGAAATATCTAACTAATTTCTATAGACATAACGATTATCTACACAATTTGTTTTTTTTTCCGGTCTTCTCTTAGTGAGTGGTATTTGTATCACATTTTAGTATGGGGATTGAGTCGGTGGTGGAAAAGGAAAACACAAAATCATCTAGTGGTCTTCGAGGTGCGGGTTGTCCTGCATGTGAAATGGCGGTTGTATGGATACAAAGCCAATTGAGGCAGAACATGACTCAAGAGCGGATAGTAAACTACATTAGTGAGGTAACAAAAACAAGTGCACATGAACATGACAACAACAGTATATTGTACTTCTTGAAATAACAATGACAAATTCAAGAATCCACAGATATGCGAGCGCATGCCCAGTCCAAATGGAGAGTCAGCAGTTGACTGCTCGAATCTCTCTAAAATGCCTACGGTTTCATTCACCATTGGAGGAAAAGTCTTTGACCTTGCTCCAGAAGAGGTAATTGCTTATATATATGTTGCCCTTTTATAACATTTTGAGCCTTATATTGACTGATATTGTTTTGTGGGAATCAACAGTACATATTGAAGATTGGGATAGGGCCAATAGCACAATGCATCAGCGGCTTTACCCCAATTGATATCCCTCCACCTCGTGGACCTCTCTGGTAAATAAATCTCTGGACACAAAAACATACACCTAATGATTATTGCAATGTACATTTCTAATTTTTTTGATTCTTGATTTTGAGGATAGGATACTAGGAGATGTGTTTATGGGAAAATACTACACTGTCTTTGACTTTGGAAAAGAGCAGGTTGGGTTCGCAGAAGCTGTGTAACAAAGGACTCTACAAATTAGATGAAACTTTGGTTTGGTCTTTCTTTTTGTGTTTGTGTGAGAGCTTTGTTGTGTTTTGTGTTTAAATGGACATGTTTTAAAACCGAAGCCTTTCTTGTTATTGTTGACTTTGGTAACTATTTTGCTTGTGTAAATGTTCTAATACTAATTTATTATTATTATTATTATTATTATTATTATTATTATTATTATTATTATTATTATTATTATTA
>VBRH01000976.1:0-11901 GCA_014578085.1 Cardamine resedifolia | reverse complement strand
TTTTATAAAGCGCGAGAATTTCGGACATTTGGTTCATAATCTCTTTCGGTATTTAGAGCCAGTTTTTAGTTCATTCCGATTTAAAAACCTCCTCTGCGTTCCAAAAAGGGTTTGAACTCGGAACACAAGAAAATCAACTCTTTTGTGCTATCACTAGGCAAATGGTTAATCGTAAGGTGTTTCCTATACATTTTTTTAATCCTGAAACTAGTAGTATGTGTTACTTTTCGGATTAAATCTGCGTAATGCTACACTCACATATTGTATATATTTAGGTCTGCCTTAGACTTGAAGCTTTGGGGATTTGTTCATTCTGCAAATGGGCTCTTTCTAACTTTGGGTCAATCAAAAAAACCTCTTATTTTTTTTTTTTTTAATAATAATTTAATATGATTCGAATGATTTCACGGACCATACATTTCTGTAGTTTAATGGAAACCACCACTTTGCAGTTACTGAAAAAGATGCTTCTGTGTAGGGAGAAAAACATAATGGCTTCGAATTGTTTCAGAATTTTCTATATAAGGAAAGGTTTCAATGGTTAAGAATTAATATTCCTGTTTATAAGTTAGTGCCCCTAGATTAGTTTTGCATTTATTCAAACATCTTTAACCGTTTATTCATTGCTATTATCAACAATTACGCGTGACACTTCGGTATATATGCCTCATGACTCATTTATCAAATTATCTCCTACCATTTATTCTTTTCTTGTTTGGATAAATAACCATTTATATTTTATTATTGTAAAAAATAAAAATCATCGATATAGAAATTCATAAAATCATCTATACTATATAAAAACTTGAAGCTATAGTGTTCTAAAGGCGTTCACATAGGCTTTAAAAAATCCGATACTATTGGTCCATGTCATCTAAAAAAAATTCCTAAATCATGTAAAATTAAATTGTATTATTTTCTTAAAACATGTAATAAAATTAAATAGATTAAATCATATAAAATTTAGAAACGCGATGTTATTAGTCCACACCAATGTTTAACATAAATTCTCACGATAACTTACTAAAAACTCAAAAAAAAAAAAAATTAATATATGTCAAAAACTTAAAAGGAAAATCATCACCAATCTATACTATATAAAAATTGAAGTTATAGCGTTCTAAAGGCGTCCATGTCATCTAAAAAAACCCTGATACTACTGGTTCATGTCATCTAAAAAAAATTCCTAAATCATGTAAAATTAAATTGTATTATTTCCTTAAACAATGTAATAAACTTAAATAGATTAAATCATATAAAATTTAGAAACGTGATGTTATTAGTCTACGCCAATGTTTAACATGAATTCTCACGATAACTTACTAAAAAACTCAAAAAAATAAAAATTAATATATGTCAAAAACTTAAAAAGAAAATCATCGCCAAAATAGACACCAAAATAGTAAATTTAGTATATAAGTAAATTATGCCTTAATTTCTTATTAAACAAAAAATAATAAAAATTACTCAAAATAATTAATTTAGTATATAAGGTAATTATGCATTAATTTTTTACTAATGAATAATAAAAAACATCTTTTTTTTTTCATAACTTCATATATTTCTGATAGTTAATTAAAAATTATTTAATATTAAAATATCAAAAAAGAAAAAGAAAATGCTTGACATTTAAAATAAAGATAATTGGTCACATAATAGTTATGAATCCTAATTAATCTTACATATATAGTATATAGATGAAGGAGATAAACGGAGAAAAAAGTCATCGAGAAAACCTTAGAAAAAGAAGAAAGAAGAAGAAGGAGATAAACTTATATTGGAAAAAGGAATAAATAAAAGACACATCCAAAATATTTTAATAATTAATAATGTCAAAAGAAATGTCATTTTTCATTATGACCACGCCCCTGAAAAATTAGAAATCAATAACTTAATATATTAAGATTCAAAATTTTATCAAGATTACAAAAGATTGGAAAACATCATGTCCTAGAAAGAAAAAAAGACGTCCATAATTTTTTAAGGTGAATCATGTATTGTGGTTTTAATAATTTTATTCAATATTTTTGCTAAGAAATTTTACATAATTTTTGCAAGTTTAATAAATTCTCAATACTTCTTTGTTTTTTTGATTAGATTTAGATGCTTCGTGAAGAAAAAAGTCAATCTAAAAAATTCAACAATTTAAATAGATAAAGCCTATTGAAGTGAGCATATTAGATAGTTTAGAAAAAAACGCAAGTATATTAAAAGCTATCATGTTCAGATTCAACTAATCTTCTTTTGACTACCCTGGAACCATAAAAAGTTAATAAATAAATGGTTATAACAGATGATACCAGTAAATTCTTTTGAATGATGTTGTACAATCGCTAAACTCATGTATTCATATGTTAAAGTGTGTAAAAGCAAAAAAAAACTATTTTTTATATTTTTTGAACTATTGAGCCATTTTTTTCAAGTTGATGTCAAGAATAGTAAGGGTAATGAACATTAAAGAGTTTGCATACCAACAAAAGAATACTAAGGTCTATTTGTAAAATAGCATCACCGGCAAAAGAAATAACTAAATATACTATGTACATATCTGTTTTTAGTTGAAACTAGGAAAAAAATAAGAAATTTTTTAAAACAAATAAAAATTAACATAAATGAAGATATTCTATAGTTTTTAAGAGTTTGCATTCAGGCAAGAGAAGACCAAATTCATGAGCATGTGAAACAATAAATTGACTTCATGTAGTAGCTAGAATAGCAGAAAAATTAATTTAATTTAATTATACAATAAACATAAATCGTCAACATTATTTAAGATATTACTGTGCTTTAGGATATTCAATTTTGTAAAAATTGTATGCATGAAATCTTCTTAGTGTACAATCATGAATATGTGATTTTTATTTCAAAATGTAAAACCATTTTCGTCAATTAATTAAAAAAAATAAAACTGTTGTATTTGTTAAAAAGTTCCATATAAATATGATAATCAAAATTCGGGGAAAAGAATAATGAACTAAATCAATTTGGGAAAAATCAAAATACAAAAATGTTAAATGAATAAGTGATAACTTAAGAAAAGCAAAAGAAACAAATATCTCTTATGTACATGTAGATTCATAATTGGAAAAAATAGAAAAAAGTAGATGAAAATTATTTTTAAAACAAATTCAAATTAAAAAAATGTATAAACGGAAATTGTTGGAATGGTCATTTACAAATAAAAAGATAGAGATAAAAATGTTTGAGGAATAATTGATGGTTAAGAGACAAAATATGATAAAGAAATAATAATAATACGTATATGTCTATTCGTAGTTGGAAACATTGAAAAAAAATACAAAAAGTTTTTAAAACAAATAAAAAAACTAAAAAAAAAATAAAAATTGAAAATTATTATATTTACTATTTGTAAAAATGAAGAATCAAGCTAACATCATAAATGTACAGAAAATCTCACCTATGTAAATAGATTTAAGTTGAAAAAATAAAGAACAATTAAATACAAATATGAAAAAATAAAATCATATGTAATAAATTTAGAAATTAAAAAGAAAATAAAAAATAAATAAACTTGAAAGATGACAAATCAAAATTCTATAAAAAAGAAAATAAGAAGAAAAATAAAATATTGCATGATAAAAATTTATTGAATACATAAAATATAATATACATACTTCCTATAATAAATTTTAGGAAAAAATTTGTTAAACAAATATGAAAAAGCGTTAAAAGTATGACACAATATCTCTGCTCAAAATCATGTTTCTAATTGGAAAATAATCTTACTTTATATATATGAGTTATTTTTTAAAAATTTACATATTAAAAACGTATAATAAATTAATAAAAAAATTTAAAAACTACAAATATACAAAATAATACCGATTGACTATTTATAATCAATTTATTTTCTACATTTACATTACTATAGTTTTCCAAACTATGTAATTTTATTGAACTATTAGACTTAATTATACTTTGATAATTTAGGGATTAAAGTCACAACAATTTGTTTTCAAATACTAGATATATGTTTATCATCTCTTATATAGAAATATAATATTTTAATAAATATTATAGATTACATATGACTTTTTCAAAATTATATTAAAATACCCACGCGTAGCGTGAGTTTAAAACCTAATCTATACTATATAAAAGTTGAAGCTATAGTGTTTTGAAGGCGTCCACATCGGATTTTAGAAACGTGATTCTATTGGTCCCGTCAATAGTTAACATAAATTCTCATGAAAACCTACCATAAACCAAAAAAAGAAAAATCAATATCTGCAAAAAAAATTAAAACTCATTGCTATTGGTCTAAGTCATATTTAACATAAGTTTTCTACGATAACCTGCCAAATATAAAAAAGGAAAATCAATATTTTCCAAAAAAATTAAACCCAATGCTATTGGACCACATCATCTTTAACATAAATTTTCTACGATAACCTACCAAAAAAGCTAATACGTTCCAAAAATTTAACAGAAAAGCAATGTTAGAAGAATCAACAAAATATTAAAAATTACTTTATGTTAAACACAATGAAGAAAATGAGGATGAACAAGACAATAAAAAAAGATGAAGAAGCTTAATAAAACACTATCGAGGACTATCCATGTGGGATTTAAACACTCAATTATATTGATATATGTCAGCATTTAACATTAAATGCGCTACGATAATCTATCCAAAAACGAAAAAGAAGAAAAATTCATATCTCCCAAAAAATGTAAAAAAAAAAATCATCTCCAAAATAGGCAATAAAATAATAGAAATTACTCAAAATAATAAATTTAGTATATAAGGTAATTATACCTTAATTTCCTATTAATAAAAAATTTAAGAATATTTTATCTTTCATAACTTCATATTTTCCTGATGATAAAAATTAAAGGAAAATCATCTACAAAATATGCAATAAACTGATATATATTACTGAAAATAATGATTTTAGTATATAAAAAATTATGCCTTAATTTGCTATTGATGATTCATTTAAAAAATAATTTCTTTTTCATAACTACATATTTTCATGATAATTAATTTAGAAATAATTTAATATTAAAAAGAAAAATAAATCAGCGTATAATATTTCTGAATCTCTATTTAATCTATACATTCTAATTAATCTCTTATATATTATATATGGATGAAGAAGAAGAAAAAAGAAGAATATGCCTAGAAAAAACCTTAGAAAAAGGAGGATGAAAAAGAAGGAGAGAAAACCCTAAGAAAAATCAAGAAGAGAAAGACACATTCAAAAACGTTTTAGTAGTTAATTTTAATGTCAAATAAATGATAGCTTTCACTATGACCATGTCTTCTGAAAAGATTGCAAAATCAACAACTTACAAGATTACAAAGAATTAGAAAACATCATGTCATGAGAAAGGTACGGAAGTGTTTGCATAATGCAAGGAAAGACCAATGTAATAAATTGAGTTCATGTAACTGTTGGACTAACAAAAAAATTAATTTGATTTAATTCTTCTATAAACATACAACCATCAACATTATTAAGATATAAATGTGTTTTAGGATATTCAATTTCATAAAAATTATAGACTTTAAATCTGTTTTAGCGTACAATTACGAATGTGTATTTTTATTTCAAATTTTAAAACAATTATCGTCAATAAATTAAAATTTTGAAAACAATTGTATTTGTTAAAATGTTCTGTATGTTAATCAAAATTGGAAAAAAAAAATAATGTACTAAATCAATTAGAAAAAAATTCAAAATACAAAAATGTTAGAAGAATAAGTTATAGCTTAAGAAAAGATCATCACCAGCAAAATAAATATTAACATATTTTACGTATATGTGTATATTCATATTTGAAAAAATAGAAAAGAAAAAATAAATAAAAAATATTATAAAAAATATAAACGAAAAATTATCAGAATTGTCATTTAAAAATGAAAAAGAGATCATCACCGGAAAAAAAAAAACAGATGCAAAAGAAAAAACCATCACCGTCAAAAGAAATAATAAAATATATTATTTACATGTCAGTTCGTATTCATAGTTACAAAAAAAGATAAAATTAGAAAAGTTTCAAATCAAATAAAAATTAAAAGAAATATAAAAATTAAATTATTATACTTGTGATTTGTAAACTTTAAGAACAAAGCTAATGACATAAATGAAGAGAAAATCTCGCTTATGTAAATAGATTTAAATTGGAAAAATTAAAAAGAAATTAAATACAAATATGAAAAACCAAAATCATTTGTAATCAAATTTAGAATTTAAAAGAAAATAAAAAAGAAAGTAAACTCAGAAGATGACAAAACAAGATCCTAAAAATGAAAAATAAGAAGAAAAACAAAATATTGTATGGTAAAAATATAGTGTTCCTATTATAAAATTTAGAAAATAGATTTGTTAAAGAAATATGAAAAAACAAATCGTTAAAAATATGACACAATATCTCTACTCAAAATAGTATTTGAACTCATACAATATAAAAAATGATAACATGATATTTATAGACCACAAGACGCTATATACAATATATTACATTATCTAGAGTTCCATGGTACATGACATAATTTGAAGAACCAATTTTGAAATGAACATTTTTCATAATTTTTCTGTGAAAAGGGATCTTTAAAATATGAAATTAAAACATCGGAAGTCTTTTTTTGAGGATAAAGTTATAAAATAATATATATTTTTAAGAATTTCTCTAATTTTAATGGATGTAAGTAAATCATATTGACTAACAGATAGTAACAAAATTATCAATTGAATATCTCACATTTTGATAACACATAATCTCTATTATTTCCTCATCAAAGAAAAACATTTTCTATATAAAAAATAATATTTTAATAAATATAATTGATCACATATTATTTTAATGAAAAATATATTAAAATACCCACGCGTAGCGTGGATCCAAAACCTAATATATATAATAGCAGAGTTTTCTCTCCTCTTAAGTTTTCCACATCATCACTATTCATATTTATTGTGAGCCCTACAAGTAATCACTTTAAATAGTTAAATCTAAAATTAAATTTATATAAACACTTATAATCAATTAAAATAAAACTACATTTGATAATAATAACAAAAATGTAACATACTTATAATATATGTAAATTATAATTTAAGTATTTGTAACAATATAAATAATGTATGCTATTATATGACTAAAATAAAATAATAAATCAATAAAAAAGATAATGGTATGTAATAATCTTAAATATAATTATAACAAATTGAGATGACAGGAAACAGAAAAATACTTATCACAAAATTAGAAGTAAAAAAAAATTGAATTAATTAGAATAATGATAATTTTTAGGATTACAAGATCATAAAATTAAAATATAATAGTATATATGATAGAAAACATTGAATTTTATTTGTCATAGACAATGAAATTTTTTAAAAAGTCTTATTGGAAATAAGAAAACAATATATTTTATAATAAATTAACAATTAGATATATATTTTTTGAAACTTACTAAAATGAAAGAAAACAAAAAGGTATACCTACTTAAAACAAACGTACAATATATAAAAATTTATAACTATTGAAAAAGTTAAACTTAATGTTTAAAATTTACAAAAAACACTATTAATAATGTTTATAGACTTCTAAACCGTTTTAATTTATATATGATGACAAAAAAATGTTTATAGAAAAAATAGGAAATATATTATTATGAAATATAATGTCTTTATAATATCACTATGTTGAGAAATTTGAATTTTAATTTAGGATGAACAAAACTAAATAAATATCAAATGCAAAGCTAGAAGAAGTTTTGTTGATAATAAGAAGATTAATCATGTTTCAAGAAAAAAAATATACTAAAAAAATTTAAAATATTTTTCTGTGAGTGTGATTTCCTGATAATAGTGATTAGTTTAGATTATTTAAATTATTTGATCATAAGAAAGTTATTACTAAACTAAAAGAATATGAAGAAGGAAGAAAAATAATCATTGTGTATGATAAAATATAGGTTTATAATATAGTTGAATTTATAAAATAATTAAAAATAACATATTTTTATCTATAGTATTTATACCTAACTTATACATATATATTTATACTTATTATATAAATATAATAATAATAACCTACTATTATAAAATTAAAATAATTTTATATAACTATATATTTTGCATAATATTCTATTAAATTTGATTTTACTGTGTTTTAAGATTGAAATCCCGCACAACGAGTAGATATATTTTCTAGTAATATATAACACACATAATGTTTTTTGTAATATGGTGTCCTAAGCCAAAACAGCTAATATAAGCATTTACTTTTTTTGTAAACGCGTGGGTATATTTTTTGTAAACGCGTGGGTATATTTTTGTAATATGGTGTCCTAAGCCACAGCTGTCGCAGACTTCAACTTGGCAAAACCAAAATTGACTACAATTATTTTGTTTGAATTTAAAATGAAGTTTAAGTCGTTTCTATTTTCTTTCATTTTCAGCTAATTAAAACTCTACATATTAGCACAAAACCCCCTATTAAGTACTGAAGTCTGATATTCAAATATGTGAGGTTTAGTACACACATTCTTGATTATGTTTTTTTTTTATAAATCGGGAGTTCCGGACCTTTGGTCCATAATCTCCTTCGATATCCTGAGCCAGCTTTTAGTTCATTCCGATTTAATTAAAGAATGGATCTCCGTTCCAAAGAGGGTTTGAACCCGGGGCACAAGGAACCAACCACATTGTGTTACCACTAGACCATCACCTCTTTGGTAGTTTTCTAATAATCAAAAACTAAACAATGTCATTGCTTATAACTACAATTTAGAATTTAGAATGCATTATACATGCTTGATCTAATTTGCAAAAATATCGGTACACGAGCTTCGGCATTGGCTCTTGACCTCAATCAGAAGGTGAATACATCTGACTCTTATGGAAAAAAAGTTTATCATCTTCTACAAAAATAGAATAGTTTATCTAATTTTGAATTACATCTTACGGAAAGTTGGAAGAATTTTTTGATATTTAGTGGGTCGCTGGCATCAGTCTTATTTTAGAGCTAGCTAGTGGTAAGTACATCCTTTGATAAGAAAACCTAATAATTCTGTACAATTATAATGGTCCTAGTTAGGTAAAGCAAGATATTAATTTAAAATGTAATCAACTGGAATGGCTTTAGCCTTTATGTTGTATTGTATTCACTAAGCTTGATCAAGAAATGTTGAGATGTACTATACAAGTTATTGCACTTATCAAAAGTTACTAAAATTTGCTATCCTTATAATATTCCATTACTTTTAGCCTTTAGGTAACATCTTTGTCCAACACTAACTAACTTCCCCCTAAATCACGTGTTATGTACTAAATAATCTCCAGTATCTTTAATTTTTTTTTTGTCTATAAATATTAACTCTATCCTAAAGTTAGGACAGTATAGAGCCAAACAAACCATTATCCAAGATGGATAGCTTGGAAATTCCTAAGCAAGAAATTCATATCAAAATTGATAACTCAATATCTAGCAACAAAGAGAGAAACACTGATCTTGTTGATGCTAAACCCATCGTCTTGATGTCTGTTTTGAGGTCTCTCCATGCGGGTTATTTCAGAATAAGCCTATCTCTCTGTAGCCAAGCTCTGCTATGGAAGATAATGATCGAGCCGGATTCACTGAGCATGTCTCATTTGCATAGCAAACTCCCATCTATGGCGTTCCATCTCCTGTGGTACTTAGCACTAGTAACACAAGTGTTACTCTGTTTTCTCTATGTCTTGAAATGTGTTTTCTACTTCGACATGGTGAAAGAAGAGTTCTTGCACTATATTGGAGTTAACTATCTTTACGCTCCATCCATTTCATGGCTCCTCTTGCTTCAATCAGCTCCTATGATGGAACCACAAAGCGTTTTGTATCAGACACTATTCTGGGTGTTTGCTATGCCGGTCTTGGCTCTCGATACAAAGCTTTATGGTCAGTGGTTCACAACAGAGAAAAAGTTTTTGTCGATGCTAGCAAACCCAGCAAGCCAAGTATCAGTTATCGCGAACTTAGTGGCCGCACGAGGAGCAGCAGAGATGGGTTGGAAAGAGTGTGCTCTATGCATGTTCTCACTTGGGATGGTTCACTATTTGGTTATCTTTGTCACACTTTATCAACGCTTACCAGGAGGAAACAACTTCCCAACCAAGTTAAGGCCAATCTTCTTCTTGTTCTTTGCTGCACCAGCCATGGCAAGTTTAGCTTGGAACTCAATCTGTGGAACCTTTGATGCTGTAGCAAAGATGTTATTCTTCCTTTCACTCTTCATCTTCATGTCCCTTGTAAGTTTACAAACAAAGTTCAAAACATAAAAATCGTATGATAAGACTATATATTTACCATCTTGGTGTTAACATTTTCAGGTCCTTAGGCCAAATCTTTTCAAGAAATCAATGAAAAGATTCAATGTCGCGTGGTGGGCTTACTCGTTCCCTCTCACCTTTGTTGCATTAGATTCACTTCAGTATGCGGAAGAGGTGAATGACCAGATTGGTTCTGGCTTGATGCTTATCTTCTCATCCATCTCAGTTTTGATCTTCCTTGGTATGATGGTACTAACAGCAGCAAACAGCAATAGACTACTCAGACGTGATCCTGTCCTCGATTGTTCTACTAGTCCAAAAGACAAGCAAAAAACATTGCCGCTCAATGCAACTTTGTAACAAAAGCTAAGTCTACCAAGATTAAAGTAAACACTTCTACTTAGCTAAAGACCTAAACAAGAAAACAAGCTATATGTGTTCTGTATTTCTCTGTTTTCTAGGTTATTGTAACAAATAAAATAATAATAATAAAAAGACAAAAAAATACAACGTTTCGTAAAAGATAAAAGGAAAGTCTAGCGAATCTAGGAATCTACTTGTACTTCTAGTAGTTGTTGCACTAAGATATGATGAAGAAAATCGAAAAGAAAAAAAAAAATATATCGATAGCTATATATTAAGATAATTTGGAATTTTACATCAAAAGAAAAGTTAGAGGAAGAAGAAAAATAAACCCTAATCCAATGTACATAGTTGCCGATCTTGTGGAAGACATACTCCTTAGGCTGCCTTTGAAATCAATCTTCAAACTAAAAACCGTCTCAAAACAATGGATATCAATACTAGAGTCGAGGATTTTCGCGGAGAGACGTATGAGTTTTCAAAAGAACCGCAAAATCTTGTCGGCCATGGAGTCAGAGATCGAGATGGTCTATTTACAATGCGATGACTCCATCACTCGATGTTCGTTGACATGTGACGGTTTGGTTTGTATCCCAGTACAAGGTTGGGTCGAAGTTCACCCTTCGACCGGACCATTCCTTTGTTTCCATTCAGTCCCTTGCACATATTGGGTTATGGGATTTGGTAGGGACGAAGTTGATGGAAGCTATAAAATAGTGAGGATGTTATTTAATCCTATCCGTTGGCATATTCTTGATGTTACCATTGGGGGATATTGGCGGAAACTAAGCCCGCCTCCTTATATGATAGAACCCACAAGCAAGTCGGCTTATGTGAATGGGTCTATCTACTGGTTAAAAGTTTGCCATGGATATAATAAGATGCTAGCTTTGGATCTTCACACAGAAGAGTTCCGTGATGTCCCGGTACCGGGCTCTTGGATATCCAAAATCGTTAGACGGATCGAAGCGCAGATACCTAATATTTTGCTTACATCTACTCTAGTGTCTCTAACTATTTTTGGTTATAAATATTGTACTTGAATAATGGTTACTTATCTTAGGTCTACGTCTTACTATTTATAGATTATGATATATCTTTTTTTCACCTTTTCCAATTAACATTTAAATTGATGCAACTGGATTCCCATCTATCTCGTCTTGTTTGTTTCTAATAAACACAATGTTAGTGTAACATCCGTATTATATAATTAGGGAGTGGAGTTATATAATTAGGTAGTGGAGGTATTTAATTA
>VBRH01000975.1:3518-16030 GCA_014578085.1 Cardamine resedifolia | reverse complement strand
CTTTCATGTTATGATTGTGTGCGTACCATAATAATCAGAAAACTCGCAGATGTTTTAATGGTGGTGCAGCTTGATAGAGCTTCTCGTATGGCGTCTTGCCATTTAATATCGAGGATGGCGTGCGATTGATCAAATACCCAGCAGTTAAGATACACTCTCCCCAAAACTGAATCAGTAAATGAGCTTGAAAACGGAGAGCACGAGCAATGTTGAGAAGGTGATGATGCTTCTGTTCCACGCATCCATTCTGATTTGGAGGGCCGACGCAGGAGATCTCGTGAGTAATCCTTTTTCGGAAATAAGAAGTAAGGCACATGAATTCAGTTCCATTTTCTCTTGGAATCGTCTTCACCAATATTTGAAATTGTCTTACGACCATGGAGATAAAATTCCGTAAATGGTGTTGAGTTTCTCGCTTTTATGTCATCAGATAGATCCAAACACTGCGTGAGTAGTCATCCACAATCATCAAAAAATATCGGGCCCCCGAAAATGATGGTGTGCGAGAAGGACCCCATACATCGGTATGAATCAATTCAAAAACTCGAGCTGCTTTATTATTTCTTAAAAGAAAAGAATCACGGGTTTGTTTAGCGCCAAAAAATGTATCACACGCCTTATTTGAAATTGAAGAAATATCAACATCATGAATCAAATTAGCAACTTGTGCGGAGGATGCCTCATGAAATTGTGCCAAAGCTCGTAAGACTCGGTTTGAGTTGAAACAGCCGCAAGAGACTCTATTCCACAAAAATAAAATGTCCCCTCCTCACGCTTACCCACACCAATCACCATCCTTGTAGTGCGGTCTTGTATCAACAGAAAGTGATCAGCAAGCTAAACAATACATATATTCTCATCCATTAACTAGCCCATGGAGACTAAATTAGATTTCATTTCTTCGACATAAAAACCGACTTCAAAACAACTTGAGAGCCAAGGAAAATGTCCCTTCTTTGACAGATATTATTTCTGTCCCAGCAGCCAATATAACAAGAACCAGAGGCATATCACGCAAGTCAGGCAAATAATCAAGTTTCCCAGTCATGTGGTGCGAGGCACCCGTATCCAAAATCCAAGAGGGTCGAGCAGTCATACCATTTAGAATTTATGTTGCCCCGGTGCGACTTGCAGTGAGGAGATTCATAACAGTTCTCATTGTTCATCATTGGGGCCAGCAATAGCATCACGATCTCGATCAGTGAAAATGTGATTGACACGTTCCACCGAGGTTATTGGTGTTGAGGAATCTTCATTTACATAAGTAGGTAAACGGGTTGTACCGAGTGAAGCCGATGGTGTATTTCTTCCACGTCGTCTGCCTTGGGTAACTCGAGTTTAAGGTCGATCACCCTACCACTATCGGTAGGCGAGGACCGCAAAGCATGTATATGAAGGGTGACATGTGCGATTGCAGTGGCGACACACGGAAGTACTGTGATCTTTCTTGTCATCAGTCCGAGATCGCGGCTTATATTGAACTGCAAACGTGACTACCTCTGATTTTTCTTATTTAGCTCTGCTTTTTTGATGCAGGTCTTCTTCTTGCTTAACTAGATTGTAAGCTTCTTCAAGTCCCGGAAGTGGAACTCTGGCCGTCAAGATCGATCGTATGGTTTAAAATTATAGGTCATCGAGACCAAAGAGGAACTGCTGCACCATATCGTCTTATTTATCCTTCTCTTAAAGAGTCGTAAGTCGCATTCACAATTTCCAAATTTGCAGGTGTGAAGTGGGCAGTAGCTGGTAACTCTGTCCCAAATCTTATTCAATTTTCCGAAATAGGATTCGACATACATCCTTTGTTGTCTTCAATTCGCGAGATCGGCTTTGATCTGTTGATTTCGTGGCCCACTCGTGACTGCATATCGGCGCAGTATATGGTCCCAAAGTTCTTTCGCAACATCACGATGTGATATGGTGGATTTTATGCTAGGATCAAGCGTCATCTTAATCCAAGAGACGGGAAGAGCATTCTCGGTAAGCCAATCTTTGTAGTCTGAAGAAGCTTTGGTCGGTTTCGTGATTGTTCTATCAAGGAACCCAAATTTCTTTCGAGAGATGAGAGCAGTTTTGATACCACATGCCCATTCATCATAATTGGATCCTCGGAGCAGAGGATGGGAGATAACGACACCTAGATTGTTGGCAGCCGTTAGGTCATACGGTGATATGGTGCGGCGAACTTCAAGACGCGCCGCCGTGGATGTCGACGTTGTTTCAGTCATGTTTGATGAGTGTGGTCGATTTCGGGTTCATGTTTTAAGGTTTCAGGGGCTGAAATTTAGAGAAGAATGTGAGTGTCAGGCTCTGATAACATGATACAAGTAACAGAGGCACAGGAGAATGTTTAAGGGATTTCTGTATATCATCGATGAGTTTGTACAACATAGATATATAGTGGAATAAAGAGGATTTGAGTTCCCTATTCTACAGAGATCTGAAGCATACAATCAGGGATTATAGCTTAATATTGAATTACCTAAATCAGTGGGATTGATATACCAATATATCTCTAAACGAACAGTAGAGGAAAGAGATGAAGACCAACCAAATCCTAGAGCCAAGCTCCGATAACAGTCTATTTGATACATCGTACATCTCCGATCTAATCATTGTCCTGAGCCAGAAGGGGGCTCCTCGTGCGATGTAAGATTTTGTCTTATTCTCAACCGTGACGCTTCAAGCAATACGCAGAGCAGGGGAGTTACAAATTTTCGGCGAGAAGATAAGTATCCCTTCTGTAAATTTGTTTAGCAGGTTCTTGATTTCTATAATCAGATCGGTATTGTATCTGAATCTAGTCAGATTTCCAAATGCCCCTATAGCCTGGGACGAAGAAATCACAAAGATAATGTGGCTTTGTCTCAGGTTCCCCAACCAAGTTTTTAGCTGCTCAGAGGAGGCTCAATAGATCCCCATTCTAATGGGATTTTACATTGGGGTACGCTCTTCGGCTATGTGAAATAGCTTTGCCCTCATTGTCTCTTAAGACCCAAACTACTTCACTTCTGCTATTCACCGCATCCCAGGAACTCCCAATCTTACATTTAGTAAACGGCGGAGGGGTGGCTCCGATTTAGAGATCTCCATACCTTCAATGGAAACTAATCACGAGGCTCGATCAACTAGGGCATTAGCCATATACCACTTCTATGTTTCCTCCTTAGCCTTCACAACTAGGCTCTCCGCCGAAACCCAAGTTGATTAAAAGACAACAGCATTGCATGTTGTCCAAATGTTACAGAGGACCCAAGGGAATGCATGCTGATTCTCAACCACAATTCTGATTTTATCACAGCAAGCCAATAGATGGTGTATGTTAAGGAAGATTGAGGACTGAAAAAATCCCGACCTTGAGGTAGGGAGCTTAGCCTCACACCATACCTGGGACACCATTTGGCAGGTAAAAAGCACATGACAAATCGATTTCGGATCCAGTTTACAGGAAGAAAAAAGTAGCTCAGTATTAAGACCTTTAGACCTTAATCTCTCAGTAACTGCAAGGGCTCCTTTAGCTGCCTTCTAGATGAAATGGCAAATTTTTGGCACACTCTTCAGCTTCCTAATGCGGGATCACTGCCTTTTCTCCCCATACAGAATACAACTATTATGGTAATGAGTAGCTTCTGTAATAATTTCGCTTAGCTTGTATCCAGATTGAGTGATGTAGAAACCCTGAGGTGAAAATTATCATAGGTACGTCTCCTATCTCGCTAAGTGAGGTTTAATTTGGGATATGATGTTAACATCTTGGGCATAAAAGTATTGTATGAGCAGAGGTACATTCTAGGCATTAGTGTTCTAATAAAACAACTCAGCAACTGTCAAATCCTCATCAATGGTACCATTGAATTGAGCTGGAGGATGCGGTATCACGTCACTTATTCAGTTATCCGTCTAGACCTTTGTGTTTCGACCATTACCGATGTTTTTAATCAACCCCTTCTTCAGTAGTTCACGTCCCCACATAACACTACGCCATGCATAGGAAGGTCTTGACCCCATACCACAATCCCGAAAGGATTTCTTCTTAAAATAGCGGTGTTTCGGGATCTGTGCGAGGAGTGAAGCAGGTTGTGGTCCCATATGCGCCAAGCTTGTTTTCCTAGCAGAGCTTGATTGAAACACCCAATATCCCAGAACCCCAAGCCTCCTATTTCCTTTTGTCGACACATAGACTTCCAAGCTACACAAGGTATCTTTCTCTGGTCCTTTTCCACCAGAATTCCACCATTGCACTAATTATTCTCTTGGATCTGTTGATTGGCAACTTAAAGAAGGACATCGCCAAAAATTCTAGAGGTCCGCATTGAAAACTACATTTTCCATAAAAACATCGACTAATGCTTTTGTATTGCCGTTGTAAACTGGTTAAGGTTCTCAATCGACTTTCCTTCTAACTGGATGAACCAATTTAGGGTAGGACCAACGAGATATTCTGTTAAGAGTTTACAATACTCTGCTTCCTTTTCATTTAACTTAGCCATTTTAGTTCTTGTCGGACCTGCAAAGTGGTCACGTTGTGGTAGTACTAATTACTCATCAAAATGCTTGATTTCCCTTCTACTTGGACCTTTTATGGTCTGGTCTTTATTACGAGATCTTGTTGGAACCGATTTTTATGATAAATGGAACCAATCAATTTTCCAGTAACCTTTCCAGCAAGATCCGGTTACCGAATTGAACGGAAAATGTATGAGTTGGATTCCTTGAAATAAACACTATAACTTGGTGTATTTATTTGTCAAAATTGGATTTATTTTGAATGAGAAATGGAGGTTCAAAGTAGATTGCTTGGATAGCTTAAAACTTTGACTTAGAGTCAAATTGTCTACTTTTTGAATTTAGAAGAGAAACCCATGGTTTGGATTTTTTTTTTGAAATTTAATAATTAAGTAATGGGCTCACAACCCAATTAATTATTCTTATTAGTCTAAATTAGTTGAAGTTATAGTGTTGACCAAATCAGCATATATACTTCTTCAAACTAATGTGTAACGACAAAAATCTGAATTTAGGACAAGTAAGTTTGAGAATTAAGCCTCATACTTATTGCTCCAATTCAAAAATTTAGATTCTCCTCGTTTATTCTCCAAAACAAAACGTTAATAAGCTTGGTTGTTTAGCCACTGTCTTTTGTCTTCTCCCAGCATGATGATTAGATCAGTTTTCTCTCAAAAAAATCCAGCAACTCCCTCCTCTTTCTCTCTTTTAAGCGTAAGTCTCGAGAGTATAGCGTAGAATTTTAGTTCGTATATTATGTCATTCTAGTGTAGAGAATACGGTCTCCTAGTGGTTGTATCCTGAGATTCTAAATCGTATCAAACCGTCACACTACGGGTGACTTTAAGAATTAAGGAAATATATCATATCTCACATCCACTCTTTTTGATTTTTCAGAAAAATGTTTTATCTTATTTTTCTTTCTGTAATTCTTTATTTATTTGCAGTTTTCATAACCGGATTTTTGCGGTCTTACAATCTTAATTCTTAATATCCGTTTTCTGCTTATCGCTTAAAATAGATTGAGAATTGCAAAAATATCTTTTGTTTTTTAAAGAAAAGAAAAAAAAATGTAAACTTTTTTTTTATTTCTTACATATTTAAAAAACGTTTTTGCGATTATTTACAATTTATTTTGATTTTTTCAGATTTTCAAAACATTTGTGGGATTTATTTTAATTATATATTAATTTAAAATGCCTAGATGATTTTATTAGGTTTTTAAATCGATCTAAACGCTTATGCGGTTGCTGTTCTAGCGATTTGGCGGAACATTTTAAATAGTACACGCTTTTATATATTTTGACGAAACGGTTTATGCGGTTTATTTCGCGAAATGAATTCTCAAAATACGGTCGTAATGATCTGAAAATAATAATAATAATAATAATCGTTTGAATTACGCTTAATTGCAAATTCTAAGAACATTATTTATTTACTTTTCAGAAAAAAATATTTGTACACGCTTTTACTAGCGATCTAAACAAACATTATCTTCAAGGGAAAAGATAAATTAATTAACTAACAACATTTTGAAAATGCATATCTGCGATTCATAAACAGTTTTTTATTTATTTTATTTTAGTGATTTAAATATTTTAAAACGCTATTTTAAATATTTTATTTTCTCAATATTGAAATTTATTCGTCTTTTGTGAAACAGAAAAACGATGACTACCGATATTGTCGATACGACTAACGGAGGCTCTAATGACGGCAACAAAACAAGTGAGACGATGACCTTAAACGGGATAGGTCTTCCACTTGCCACGCCTGAAGCCCCGATTGTTTCGAGTGCCCTTGTAACACCGGAAAAATTCAATGGCTCCAACTTCAAGTTGTGGCAGCAAAAGATGCATTTCTTTCTGACTACACTTAAATTGGAGAAGTATCTCACCGAGGTCAAACCTGTTGTGCCTCCCGGAAATACTGATATACACGTTTTGGCTAGTGTCGATTCCTGGATCCATAGGGACTATCTTTGCAGAGGCTACATTTAAGCATGTTTGGCGGATCAGCTGTACAATGTTTACAGTGAGGTCAAAACGTCCAAGGACCTTTGGGATTCTCTGGAAAAGAAGTACAAGTCTTTTTCTTTAGGCTCGGAAAAATTCGCTACTGCAAAATTTTTGAACTTCAAAATGGTGGACTCGAAGCCCATCATGGAGCAAGTGCACAAGCTGCAATTGATAATCCAAGAGATAGCGGATGAGAGAATGAAGATCTGTAAAACATTCACAGTGAATTGCAACATCGAAAAGCTACCTCCGTGCTGGGTCGATTTCAAGAATTATCTCGATCATAAACAAAAGGCTTTGACTTTGGAAAATCTTATTTCCAGGCTGCAAAATGAGTCGTTCAAGCGAAAGACTGGACCGACTTTTACTCACAATGCGAATGTAGTTGAGTACAAGAACGAGGGCAAATGAAAATTTGTGCCTAATCCAAGCAAGAGGGCGCCTAATAAGGTCAAACCTCAAGCCTCTACAAGCTTCAAGAAGCTAGGTGTGCTTAATAAGTTCACTGGAAAGTGTTCTTATTGTCACAAGAAGGGGCACAAAGTTGAGAATTGTTGCACCAAGGCAAAGACACTCAACCAAGCACATTTGACGGAAGATGACCTTTGTGCGGTGGTTATGGAAGCAAATTTGGTTGATGAAGAAACTAAAGAGTGGTTCTACAACACTGGTGTAACTGCTCACATTTGCTTTGATAGGGCGATATTTAGCACCTATCAAAAGAGCAAGTCTGATGCTCGTATGAAGATGGCTAACACGTCTCTCTCCAAGATTGAAGGCATTGGCAAAGTGGTGTTGAAGTTTACCTCGGGACATGCGATAACTCTCACCAATGTGAAGCACGTGCCTGACATGAGGTAGAATTTCATCTTCGGAACTCGGATGAGCAGGCATGGCTTTGCCACAAGTTTTGAATCGGACCACCTGATTCTTAAGAAAAATGGGGTGTTTCTGGGTAAGGGATATGTTAATGAAGCACTTGTGAAAATGTCTTGTAGCACAATCCTTAAGAACTCTGATGTATCCATTTCTGATGTTTCAATGAATAAGAAACCAATTGCTTACTTGGTCGAGTCTTTTAATATTCGGCATGAACGGTTTGAGCATGTGAATTATAAATCTTTACAAAGATTAATTAATTTGAACTTAATCCCGAAATACAAATTTATTAAAGATAAATGTGAAGTATGCGTCCAAGCAAAACTCACTAAAACACCTTCACCTAAAGTTGAAAGGACAACTGAACCTCTCGGATTAATCCACACAGATTTGTGCGATTTAAAGTTTGTACAATCTAGTGGTGGTAAAAAGTATTTTATAACTTTCATAGACGATTGTACAAGATACTGCTATGTATACTTACTACGTAGTAAAGATGAATTCTTGGAAAAATTCAGACAATATAAACTCGAAGTCGAAAATCAACTTCATAAACCTATTAAAATAGTTCGGTGATAGAGGAGGCGAATATGATGGCCCATTTAATGCATTTTGTCAAAAACAAGGCATTATACATCAAACAACCACTCCTTATTCACCAGGATCTAATGGAGTTGCGGAACAAAAAAACAAACTCTGAAAGAAATGATGAATGCAATGTTGCAGGAATCTGGGTTATCCCATAACCTATGGGGGGACCACTCCTTACCACAAATTATATCCTCAACAAAATACCGCAAAAGAGTAACTGGCAAAACGTCATATGAACTCTGGACGGGTAAACTTCCTTCGTACAAAAACCTCAAAATGTGGGGGTGCCTCGCAAAAGTCGCAAAGCCGCCTCCTAAAAAGGTTTCAATCGGACCTAAAATCGTAGATTATATTTTCATCGGATATGCACACAACAGTAGTGCTTATCAGTTTTGGTTCATAAATTAGATATACCAGATATCCATGTAAAGACAATTATGGAATCAAGAATTGCATCTTTCTTTGAACACGTGTTTCTGTGTAAAGATAAAAAAAATCTAAAACAAACTCGTGAGGAAAGAGATATTCAAATCTCTACCAATGAGGTAAGCACTTCCGGTACTTTATTTGATGAATCAGAAGAGGTTGAAGATGAACCTCGACAAACCAAAAGAGCTCGCACAGAAAAATCTTACAGTGACGAGTTTCTAATGGTATTTCTCGTAGATAATGAGCCAAGAATGTTCATTGAAACCATGTCTACACCAGACGCATCTTCATGGAAAGAAGCCGTTAATAGTGAGATCAACTCCATTATGCAAAATCATACATGGGAGATAACTGATCTACCTCAAGGGTTTAGAGCACTAGGGTGTAAATGGATTTTTAAAACCAAGTTGAAAATTGATGGTGTAATTGATAAATATAAGGTTAGGTTTGTGGTGCAAGGTTTCCGGCAAAAAAAAGGTCTGGATTTCCTTGACACATATTCTCCAGTGACGAGAATTACCTCCATGAGAATGCTGATAGGTGTTGTAGAATTAAGAGACCTAGAAATCCATCAAATGGATGTTAAAACTGCTTTTCTAAATGGTGATTTAGAAGAGGAAATTTACATGAAACAACCTGAAGGGTTTGTCGTACCAGGACAAGAACACAGTCTGTAGACTTGTGAAGTCATTATATGGACTGAAACAAGCTCCAAAACAATGACATGAAAATATTAACAACGTAATGATGTCAAATGGCTTCAACATTAATGAATGTGATAAGTGCATTTACATCATAGTTACTCTGAGTGTGTATATTTTTTTGTGTTTGTACGTGGATGATATTCTCATTATTGGTAGCAATAAAGACATAATTGTGAGACCCTGCCCCGGACGTTCCGGCGTCCGGTGATGAAGTCGTCAACTGTTCATGCCTTGTCACGGCATAACCTCTTTAATTTTTCCTCACCTTTAGAAATGCCTTTCTTAGGCTATTCCTTGAGTCTTTCATCTTCCGCAGCGGAATTTACTGTACCCTTGGTCTATTTCTGACCAAACCCTTGTACCGGTTTTATTGCCTTTCTCGTAGGCTTAAGATCGATCCTTAACTCGGTGAAGTCTAGAATTTTATCCGTTTGTCACCTTTGACATACGGTTTCAAACTACGTCCTACTTAATCAATAAGTTAGGGTCATATACATGCCTTGGCTGACATGTGGAATCAAACCTTTCCTCGATCCATTCCTTGCATCGTCCGTTCATCTCAAAGTATGCTGATAGGTTTTGCGTATCTACTCCGTAAATCACTCACCTTACCGTGCATCACTTGATTCCGTATATTACCCATCACTTCATTACTTAGCCATACAACTAACCATCCCCATTGGCTAAGTATACGATAGGATGAGTGAACTTTCTTGCCCTTTTATTTCACGATGGCCGATCAAGCTCGTAGCTTACCGGTGCCACCGTACTTCCAAACCTTTTCCCTTGTGTCCACAAAATTCCTTCGTAGGATCACCACTCGATATCTAAACCGATCCTCCACTGATTCTCCCTTGTTTATTCCTTTCGGTTACAACCGCTTTTACCCACCCAAGGGGTTTGGGACTTGCCATCTATGATACGTTGGATCACCTTGATTGATAAGTACTTGGCCGTGTAGTTTGCTCGTGGTTGATCAATAATTCATCTCTAAATCTTCCGATTAGTCTGTTGGTTTTACCGAGGATCTATCGGTTGATCTTCTCACCGAGTCACTCACGAGATTACCGATTTACCGTCGGTTTTACTCTCAGTCCAAGACTATCTTTCCTTAGGCGAATCCATGTACGTAATCCCTCGATGATCGTCACTTGCTCTCTACCATTTTCCCGGTGATAACTCTCGTTTCTCGATGAGTCTTAACGCTAGGTGAGAGCTTTCCCCTTGGATGGAACGATGATACTCCTTCATCGTTCATTGATCGCTTGCACCAATTCAATGGCGATCGATCCGCCCTCTTTGGCCGACCACCAGGGTAATCACGTTTCCGAGTCACGATATGTGCTCCGTGTTACCGGGTAGTCAATTCCGTCAGAACATCCAAGGATCATCATCTTCTCCGATGTCCATGGTTTCTGCGGAATTCCCTTCCGTAGTCCGTTTCGATCCCTTGGTGAGCAACCGCTCTTCCTGGCAGTTCCCCCTATTCATTGATCGGCTACTCAATTCCATGCCCGGTAGACTGGTCAGATCTATTTGTCGACTCACCGATCTACGCGGTTTGTTCTGGTTTGTTGGCCATTTGATCGATAATCATAGCAGATCATACCGATCATCCAAACAAGTCATCGTCGTTCTCGGCAGTCTGATTCTCAGTCCTTCTGTCTACCCGAGAGTATATTCGTATTGATCCTTTGAGTATCACCTTTGTTCTTCATGATCTCGAGATCCATAAAAATTCCTTGATCCTTTTCCCGTCTTTTCTACCCAAGAACATGCGGTTTTCCCTTTAACCGTGTTCTTTGATCTCTTGCTTTCCCTGGTGATTTCTCCCTTTTCCGGTGAGATTTCACTCATGGAACGAGATCTTCCTTTGGGCGTGCGGGTTCTGGATGGTTTGTTATGCACGCCAAGGCCTTCCCTTTATAAGAAAATGACATGTAACTTCTGCCCCATCTCGCACCCATTCTCGTGCATTCTCGGCCATTCATTTAATGAATGGTTGGAATCACACCCTTTCGGTAAGTAACTGCCCTGGGCAGTTACCAGGTTCATGTACCGACCATTCACGTCCCAGCTGCCATACCTAACCTAGCTCGGTAGCTAACTGATCAGTCCGCCCATCTGGGTCAGTCCATGATCAGTCCACCGAGCTGGTCGAGCTACCGGTCAGCTGAGCTAGCTAGTATTTCTAGCTAGCTATCACTCCAGCTTAGTTATCACTCCAGCTAGCTATCACTTCAGCTCGTCCAGCTACCCCAGCTCTACCTAGCTGGTTAGCTCGAGCATTTTCCATACTTTTCACACGGCTAAGTCATTCGGTCCGTTTCTCGGCCATGACTTGCCGTCCATAACCTTTTCCGTGATCTTTCCCCCAAATCACTAGGTTATTAACCATGTAATCACACCTGTTTTCCTAAGTCGGTTACCGCCAAACGTTTACAGTCACACCTGGCATGTTACAATAATCACATAAACTAAGAACATGCTTAGCAGCCAGTTTGACATGAAAGATATGGGTCTCGCAGATGTAATCCTAGGGATTAAGATCACTAGAAATTATGATGGAATCACCTTGTCTCAAACTCATTATGCTGAAAAAATTATAGATCGATTCAAGAAATACAGAACCGGGACTGTAAAAACTCATGGTGATTCTCAACATCACTTGACCAAAAACACGGGTGAATCGGTATCTCAAGTAGAATATGCATGTGTAATTGGAAGTCTAATGTACTAGACAAATTGTACAAGACCCGATCTAGCGCACGCGGTCAATGTAGTAAGTCGTTACACGAGTAATCCAGGTCATAAACACTGGAAGGCCATAACAAGAGTATTAAATTACTTACAATATACAATAAGTTATGGCTGCACTATAGTAAAGAACATGCAGTTTTGGAAGGATACATTGACGCAAGCTGGATATCTGACTTCAAGAACTCGAAGTCCACTAGTGGAAACACCTTTACTTTAGGAGGTGCAACGATATCATGGAAATCTTCTAAGCAAACTCTACTGGCTAGATCAACCATGGAGTCAAAGTTCATATGTAACATCCGTATTCCTATTAATTGGGGTTTTAATTGGAGAATTAAAAGTTTGTAGCTGAATTGATTAAATTAATTGTGGCCGGCGGGTTTAATTGATATTTTAAAAGTTTGGAGGCATTTTTCTAAAACTGGAAAAAAGGGAGGACTATCGGTGCAATTAATTAAAACTTGTTGAGAACCCTCGAAAAGTCTCACGCCCACATTCCTCCTCTCGTTGAATTCGATTCCGAGCTTGGAAGTGCTTCATCAGATCGGAGATGGTGGCCTAGGCGAGTTGTGGCGGAGTGAGAGAGAGAGAGAGAGAGAGCTAAGGAGGGAGAGTGCTTGGCGTG
>VBRH01000974.1:1668-15960 GCA_014578085.1 Cardamine resedifolia | reverse complement strand
TAGGATCCCGTGTGAGTTAAGCTACCCAACTCCTTAAACCAACTTGCGAATTCTCAAACTCCCTGATACATAACCACTAAACATCTCAGATAAAAGACTTTCATCGAAAAATATCACAAATCCCACGAAGAAAACGCCTACCCTTTAGCGAATTCTCGACGCCGGACGTGAAACTTGGTGTTTCCTGAACACTCCCACAAAACTCTCGAACACTGATGAGTTTTCTGTGATGAATCAAGTCTAATACATTAATACTGAGATGTCATCGAAACAAAATAACAATCCCACGAAGGAAACACGCTTACCTCTCACGTATCCTTCAATCTTCGATGAAAACACGACAATCACCACGATTTGCTAGGGTTCGGTTCTTGCTGTGAGTTTTCTGTGATGAGAAACTCCAGAAACCCTAGAAACCCTTAAATAAATCGATTCCTTAGGTTTGAGTTAGCTCACGGGCCTTAAGCCTTACAAAACCCACCAAAAATCCTTATTTTTGTGGCCCACAACACCTTATGTAACTCGGCCCTTTGCCACACCGCCTCTCCTCATCCTTAGGAGAAATTTTAAGAGTTTGGGTCACAACAAAACTCTCGATGTTCGGTTCAAAACAGTCGATGTTCACAAACCACCTCTAACCGACGTTCGGTTACCATGTTTTCCCAAAACACGATGAATTCTTTTCCTATTCAAATTCGGCTCGACCCAAATCCATTAAGCCCCAAAATAACAATTTTCATCGAGCCAGATCTTATAACCCACGGCCCAAATGGCCAAATGGTCGCCGACTTATCAAAACACATGGTAATGCACGTACCTCGGTTCGTCGCTGATCGAACATCGCTACCTGCTACACGTACATCGCAACAAATCCTCGTTCGGTTTGGAAATTTTGTCGACCATTCCCAAATCTGTCTCGACCCAACTGATTAAAATGCTGACAACCTATGATTCCGACCGCCTTGGTCCGAAATCCGACCAACTCATTTTCGGACACTCCTTGTCCAAATCTGGACCAAACTCCATTTTCGGACCAAACATGTCCAAATCCGACCAAACCCCATTTTTTGACCATACTTGTCCGAAACCAGACCAAAACATCATTTCCCAAGTTTTGACCAACCGATGTTCTATAACATCTAACAATGTTCAGTCGATGATCGATCGCCGCTATCGATGTTCGATAGCGTACCCGACGCCACCCGATACTCCCTGTACCGTCTGATTACTCAACCTTGTACAATATACAACTGACCTGTACACTGCCCCTGTTGAGACTCTACTGCTCGAAGCACGGGTGTTACACAAACACCCAGAGATTATCATACGATGGAGCCGTTCCATGTAGAATTTCATACGGGGAACGTCCCTTATAAAGTGATGAGGGAGTACGATTAATCACATAAGCAGCCGTAAGAATAGCCTCCCCCCAGAACTTGATATATAAGCTTGCTTGAAATAACAAAGCACGAGCGACATTGAGAATATGACGATGTTTTCTTTCTACCCGACCATTCTGCTGTGGAGTACCAACACAAGATGTTTGGTGTATGATTCCATGCTCACGGAAAAAGGGGGATAAACACATGAACTCGGTTCCATTGTCACTTCGAACCGTCTTCACTGTTTTCCCGAATTGTTTTTCGGCATAAGCAACAAAATTTGGGAGCAGCGTTTTTACTTCCGATTTTTCAAGCATTAGATAAGTCCAAACTGCTCTTGAAAAATCATCAACTATTGTTAAGAAGTAGACGGAACCATACGAAGATGGGACACGGTAAGGTCCCCAAACATCACAATGAATTAAAGAGAAATAATCGTCTGCTTTATTAAAACTATCATAAAACACCTCTCTAGTCTGCTTAGCTCGAAAACATATGTCGCATTGATGAGGACTAGCAGATTTTGAGTAATTAGAAACCATTGGTAAATCTGAAAACACCGAAAAGGAAGGGTGTCCCAGACGCTGATGCCATAAGTCTTCATTAGAACTGATGTCGACACTATGAATCTTCGCTGAAACCACGTCCGTTAAGTAGTAAACCCCACCACGCTCTTCACCAGTTCTAATCAGAGTCTTTGAAGAACGGTCCTGTAAAACACACATTGTGTCAGTAAACAAATCTGCACACTTGGTTTGTTTCAATATTCTAGAAACCGAAAGCAAAGTGCAGTTAAGAGCTGGAACGTATAACACGTTAGGTAAGGAGATATTTTCTGTTAGGCGATAAATTCCCACACTTGGAGCAAAAGTTTTACTCCTATCGGCGAACGACACCGAGCATGGCGGTATACTTGTTACTTGGGTTAAAAGAGACAAGTTACCAGTCATGTGATGAGAAGCCCCAATATCGAGAATAATATCACCTAATTCTTTCGTACCGGAAAGTTTGTCGGAGACACGAGCGCTGGACTCTTTGTGAATCATCTGTTGCAAAACTTTCCATTGATCTGGTGTGAGTTCAGGAAAAGTAGAAGCGTTGGATGTTGTGGCATGTGCTGCTGTAACAGGTTGTCCCCTACCGCGGACCAAACCAGACCCACGCCCTCTACCACGACCACTAGACCTACGCTCGGACCGCTCAACCCACCAATCCGGGAAACCAACAAGCTGCCAGCATTCTTTCTTGTCATGGCCACTCCGACCACAATGTCCACAGACCGCAGAACGAGTAGGGCTTCGAAAAACCGATGTGTCCAATTTTGGTGAAACTTCATTGGTTATCTCTCGTCGAGCGACAAATCCAATAGCCTCATGTTGATTTTCACGAGCTCGGGCAGAGTGAAGACGTTGTTCTTCTCTAACTACACGAGAATAAGCTTCGCCAAGAGAAGGAAGAGGATCCACGAGAATTAGCGTGGTACACACACTACCAAAATGAGAGTCAATCAAGACCCATAAGAAATTGATGAAGCTTTTCCTCATCTCGTAATGTTGCGATCTTTGTAGAGACATCACAAGAACACGCTCCACAAGTACACGCGGGAAGAGGAATGTAGTTATACAGATCTTCCCAAAGAGCACAAAGCCACCCATAATATTCAACCACCGGTTGTCCATCTTGTCGACTTCCAGCAAGTTTACTCTTGATTTGATGAAAAAGAACATTATTTCCCACTGAGAACCGTTGCTGAAGATCAAGCCACAATTGATGAGCACTTGTGAAGTTTGTAACTGTGGACTTCACCTTTGAATCAATCGAAGTACGAATCCAACCAATGATCATCAAGTTCACAGTTCTCCAGTTGTCGAGATCTGGACTATCATCGGCTAGTTTTGAGATTGTTCCATCAATGAAACCTATCTTCCGCTTTGCCTGAAGCGCATTACGCATCTCTTTTGCCCATTCGATGTAATTATCACCATTGAGCACCACCGCAGAGATCAAAGCTCCTGGGTTGTCTGAACTAGATAACGTATAAGGAGAAGGAGCAGACGACACATGCACAACCGTACCTGTGATAAAGAGGTTTTTGAGGCCTCGAGTTTATCAAATAAACCCAATGTACGTTGTAGTACAAAGGGTATCGAATCCACATAGACCAATGTTACACTATGATTTTATGAGATTTGTAAATAAAGCTAAGACAAAATATGTGGTTGTTTAAGTGACAGAATTGCAAGTAAATAAAGCGGTATAAAACTAATAAAGAAAAGCACTAGATCAGGGTAATTGCCGGTGATTCAGAGATGAAAACTTCAGCAACTATTCAGGTTCTAATTCAGAGCATGTATAGAACTCAAACATAAAAGTAAGACCGACCCACTCTCGTGGCGCCGACTACTTTATCTAACAACCTAAATACCTAAACTCTTGTTTGGACCTAGAGATGCAGATAAGCATTAATAAATTGATTCAATATGTTCACACTCAGCCGCACCAACTCTCGTCATCTACGGTCTGATTGCTCACCAATGTATTTTCTAGCAACCTAGAACACTCTCGTGAATAAGTTTAACCTAGAATCATAGACTAAGTGATCAGTTTAATCTAAGCATTAAGATTAACAATTGGCGAAGACAACGTGTATATGGATCCTATTCGTGCTCAGTTTATCATCCCATGAATACCATTGAAAACCCCAATCTAGTTAAAGGACTACTCAGACATGAGAATAAAACACAACAATGGATGTAAAGGAATTCATAATGATATTAAAAATAGAGTAAGGTTCAGAATTCTTCTCAAAACAAAGTAGTGGTTGATCCTCCAGATCTTACAAGCAAGAGCAAAAGATGATGAAAGTCTTTGTAATGGAGGTAGCAAAAGTGGAGAACAAAAATCAATGGAGAGAAAAATAATGGAGAGAAGAACTAGGTAAAAGGAACGTGACCCTCAGGTCTGAGCGGCTCCTTCTTTTTATTTCTTTTCTTTCCTTTTTCAAATTAGGTAAAATCAGCGTCTTTATTTTTCTCTGAGTGGAGCACCCTGATGGAGCATGTGCTCCCAAAACCGGAGCGGGTGCTCCGCATGTGGATTGTACTCTTTTGCTGCGATTTCACTCCTTTTTGCTCCAAAGGCTCCAGCAGCTCCAATCCATGCTTAAAGGCTTCCTCATGACCTGATATGACTCAAAAACGACTCTAAAGACACGAAAAGACTAGTTAATATGGGCTAAAATCCTCACATATCGACTCCCCCGGACTTAGATCTTTGTTTGTCCTCAAACAAACTAGGATCAAGAAAGGAGAAGAGGTTTGAAAATCACGGGAACTCACTTATCTTGTTGGGGATATCTGGACTTCATACAGTTCGTCACTAGGCGTTAGAACGTGATCCGTAATCAACCATGGGAATCATCACCAAACCTTAGTTGCTCACAATCCAAAGGAATTTTTCGGAATCGTCATTGTTATCTCTTTACATAGATTAATTAAACAAAAATTGCAGTGGTCTTACCCAGGGGAATAGATCCAAAAGGTGCCAACTTCGCCTTTATCACATCCATCAATTTTCTGATGCTTCTTCTTTGTTTGGTGGGACGAATCTCCATGAGGTCACAAAGGATACACGGGTCTACGCATCATCCCTTGGTTCACTTCGACTCTTTTAGTTTCCCTTACAACAAGCTTTCCATGAGGTCACAAAGGATTCACGGGTCTACGCATCATCCCTTGGTTCACTTCGTCTTGTTGCTTTGAACTTCTCCTTTTTTTTTCTTTTTTTTTTTCTGTGTAATGAAGGAGAGTAAGAGAGGAATATCATACTTTGTGGAGAGTTGCGTGGTCTTATTTGGCTCGAATAGGTCTTCCCCAATGAACATCAAATCCCTGAGAAAAAAATTGAATGTCAGGTTAGGTTTCGATAGGATTTAGAGATAACTTTGGTTTAACCTATTTCCCAATGAAAAGGAGCTTTGGGAATGTTTAGTCCGCCCATGATCTTCCGAAACAGAACCTCCGCCAAGCTGTGAGTCATTAAAAGTAGTCCCTAGTCCATATAATCCAATAGATCAAGGTCATAATTCCCTAACAATTTGACTCAATGAAGACACAGTAGCTAGACTCGAACAAACTGACTCAATAAAAGGAAAAGAAAAGAAATAAAGAAAATGAAGCAGCTGCACCTGATTCGGACTTAAACAAAGACACTGAAGAAAGATACAAAAAACAAAACTCAAAGACAAAGAAAATAAGTTAGTAGCAAACCGCTCCCCCGGACTTAAATCACACTGTCTCCGGTGTGAAAAAGAACCAAAGACGCGATGTCGGATGTGGCGGCGTGGAGAGAGAGAGAGAGGAAGAGAGATCTAGAGAAGAATGAGAGAAAAATAAAAAGGGTGTTAGTTTAAATAGGAATTTGGAAAGTGGGAGACCGGTTTACCAAATTGGGGTAGCCGCCTGTTGTTTTGGTCTTGTGGGTCCAGTTTGGCCCTCAGAAAATCGGACCTTAGCTTTTGCCTATTTTGCGCACGCAGAGCACCCTGGCGAGCATGTGCTCACGAAATTGCTGGGTCGGGCCATCGGTCTGTCCTGCCCGCTGAGGTTGCCCGATAGTCCTCTTCGGTTTGTTCTGACCGATAGTTCTGTCCATGCGATTTGTCTGGACAATCTTCAATGTTCCCTTCGGCCTGGCGTGACCGATGAAGTTAACCGCTGATGGCCTTCGGTCTTTCCTGCCCGCTGCAGGTGAACCTGCAATTCCTCTGGAAATCTCGAGACCCTTTTTTTCTTTTTTTTTTTTTAGGTTCACTAAGAGTAAAAATTAGTATGAAAGCAAATTTAGAAAGCAAAGATATGTACTGAATCTTACCGGTGGGTTGCCTCTCACCAAGCGCTTGGTTTAAGTCTTTAGCTCGACTTGGTTAGCCATCTAGGCATGAGGAGGGTCGCCCAAGGTGGCAGATCCACCTTCTCCGATGCATGGTTCAGCTAGGTAGGGCTTGAGTCGCTGACCATTGACCACAAACTCTTCTCCTCTATAGTTCAGCAACACCACAGCTCCATGCGGCCTAACCTCCTTGATAGTGAACGGACCGGACCACCTCGACTTCAGTTTTCCTGGAAACAATTTAAGGCGAGAGTTGAACAATAATACCTGATCATTAGGGGAGAAGTTCCTGGGAGTGATCCGCTTATCGTGGTATGCCTTGGTTCTCTCCTTGTAAATCCGCGAGTTATCATAGGCCATATGCCTAATTTCTTCCAACTCGTGTAGCTGCATAGTCCGCCTTTCAAGTGCAGGTTTGAGGTCAAAGTTGAGCATCTTCACTGCCCAGGCCGCCTTGTATTCTAACTCGACCAGAAGGTGACATGCCTTCCCATACACCAAGTGGAACGGTGTAGTTCCCAAAGGAGTCTTGTATGCGGTCCTATATGCCCAAAGTGCATCATCTAACTTCTTAGACCAGTCCTTTCTTGTTATGCTCATGGTCTTCTGCAGTATATTCTTGATCTCCCTGTTGGAGATTTCAACCTGACCGTTTGTTTGAGGATGGTAGGGAGTTGATACCTTGTGTTTCACGCCATTTTTCCTTAGGAGGTTTTCAAAAATCTTGTTGATGAAGTGAGAACCTCCATCGCTAATTACTACCCTTGGAACACCAAACCTGGGAAAAATGACAGATTTAAACATTTTAACCACCACTCGAGCATCATTCGTAGGGCTTGCCAAAGCTTATACCCATTTGGACACGTAATCCACTGCAACCAAGATGTATTCATTCCCATAAGAGGATGGAAATGGTCCCATGAAATCTATTTCCCACACATCAAAAACTTCCACTTCCAGAATGAAGTTCTGGGGCATTTCATTTCGCTTGCTGATATTTCCTTGCCTCTGGCAGGCGTCGCATCTAGATACAAACCACTGAGCATCCCGGAACATCCTAGGCCACCAAAAACCGGATTGTAAAACCTTTGAAACTGTCTTGAAAGTGGCAAAGTGGCCAGCATATGATGAACTATGGCAATGATGAAGGATCCCTGGTATCTCTTCTTCGGACACACATCTCCTGAATATCCCGTCTGAGCAATGCTTATACAAGAAGGGTTCATCCCAAAAGTACCTTTTGATGTCTAGAAGAAATTTCTTCCTTTTGTTTCCCACGAAGTCTTCTGGTTCCTTCTCAGCAGCTAGGAAGTTGGCTATCTCTCCAAACCAGGGAAAACTAGGTTAGTGTCCCTTTCCCACCAAACTGAAGAAACATTCTGGAGCACATGCTCCGAGTGGGTGCTCCTCTGGGTGCTCGCTAACATTGCCAATACTGATTGCATAAACTTGTTCATCGGGCAGACTATCATCCATGGGTGTTTCTTCTTCGATGTTCATCCTAGACAAATGATCTGCCACACCATTTTCAGCTCCCTTCTTGTCCTTAATTTCCAAATCGAATTCTTGCAACAATAAGATCCATCTTAGAAGTTTAGGCTTGGCGTCCTTCTTTGTTAGCAAGTATTTAAGGGCCGCATGGTCAGTGTGCACAATCACCTTCGATCCAACAAGATATGATCGAAACTTCTCAAAGGCAAACACAATTGCTAGCAGCTCTTTCTCGGTTGTGGCGTACTTGCACTGTGCCTTATCCATAGTCCGACTAGCATAATAAACAACATGGAGCTTCTTGTATTTCCTCTGGCCTAACACTGCCCGTACAGCAAAATCGCTAGCATCTGTCATGACTTCAAAAGGTAGGTCCCAATCTGGCGGCTGAACAATCGGAGCGCTAACCAAAGCTCCCTTTATAGTGTGAAAGGCTTCCAAACAGGTATTGTCAAACTCAAATTTCACCTCTTTACACAGCAGTCTCGTGAGGGGTCTAGCGATCTTAGAGAAATCCTTGATGAACCGGCGATAGAACCCAGCATGTCCTAGGAAACTGCGGATCCCTTTCACCGAAGTTGGCGGCTGCAAGCTCATCATCACCTCAATCTTTGTCTTGTCCACTTCAATACCTTTTTCAGTTATCTTGTGTCCCAGCACTATCCGGTTTCGCACCATGAAGTGATACTTCTCCCAATTCAGAACAAAGTGTTTCTCCTCACACCTTTGCAAAACCCTGCACAAATTCGACAAACAAGCAGAGAAAGAACTCCCATACACAGAAAAGTCATCCATAAAAACTTCCATAATATCTTCAATAAGGTCAGTAAAAATGGACATCATGCAACGTTGGAAAGTTGCTGGGGCGTTACATAAACCGAACGGCATTCTGCGATACGCGAAAGTCTCGTAAGGACAAGTGAACGTTGTCTTCTCCTGGTCGTCCGGATGGATGGGAATCTGGAAGAAACCTGAATAACCATCTAAGAAACAGTAATAAGGATGATTAGCCAAACGTTCAAGCATTTGATCAATAAAGGGAAGCAGAAAATGATCCTTGCGAGTTGCAGCATTCAATTTCCGATAATCTATGCACATCCTATGTCCGGTTACTGTCCTAGTCGGTATTAGTTCATTCCTATTATTTCTTATCACTATGATGCCTCCCTTCTTAGGTACTACATGCACAGGACTGACCCATTTGCTGTCAGAAATAGCATAGATTACACCAGCTTCTAGAAGTTTCATTATCTCTTTCTTGACGACATCTTTTAGATTCGGGTTTAACCGTCTCTGATGCTCGACCGAAGTCATCGACTCATCTTCTAGATGTATTCTATGCATGCATAAGTCTGGGGAAATACCGGTGATATCATCTAATGAGTACCCCAAGGCTTTCCTATATTTTCTCAATTCACACAAAAGCAAGGCAATCTCAACATTATTCAAATTCGCATTGACTATCACAGGGTATGTAGAGTTAGGACCGAGAAAGGCGTACCTGAGCCCAGCTGGGAGGGTTTTTAACTCGAGTTTTGGAGCTTTCAGCTCGCTCCAAACTCCACTAATCGAATTGTCTGGAGCAGGTGCTCCCAGCGTCGGAGCAGGTGCTCCCAACTCATCATTTTGCATCGATTTCTCATCCCCTTCTAGACTCATGTACGCAACCATCTTCTCTACCCTGAGGCTGGAATCCAACATCTTCGCAAAACCCTTGGTGTCCTCACTCAGAAAACCGTGCTCACCCTCAATCTTAGTTAAAGCGACTTCCAATGGGTCATTTGCCAATAATTCCTCAGCTACTTCTCCTGCTATTTCTGAGCCGTCGTGAACAACGAATGTTTGTCCATCTATCATTGGTTTCTTGAGAAGCTTGTTCATCTCGAACCTTACAACCATGTCTCCCAACCGGAGATCGACGATTCCTTCTTCGACATCTATGATTGCACGTGCGGTGCATAAGAAAGTGCGGCCCAAGATCAGAGGCTCCTTTGGTTCTTCATCTAATTCCAGAACCACAAAATCTGCAGGGATGAGTGTATCCCCTATTCGAACATAAAGATCCTCAATTAATCCAATTGGTAGCTTGGTTGATCTATCCGCAAATACCAACGAGATCTTGGTGGGTTTGAATTTCGTGAAACCTAAACGCTTTGCCACAGAGTAGGGCATCAGATTAACGCTCGACCCCAAGTCACAAAGAGAGCAAGCGAAGGTCATCGAACCCGTGATGAGGACACTCTCTTCGATATTCCTTCAGCCTTTCCCAAGCTTCACAAAAAGCTTCCCCGGAATGCTGTTGAAATGAGGATATTTTGTTTCTCAAAGTCGCGGTCTTAGACTTAGTGTAGAAGTGGTCTAAGAATGCTGCTCTAACTTCAGCCCATGTCTTCAATGAACCTGATGGCAGTGACTTCAACCACCATGAGGCCTTGTCTGCAAGCGAGAATGGAAATAGCTTGCATTTCAGAAACTCGTTAGGCACTCCATTAGAACCCGTTGTGCTGCAGATTTCCTCAAAATTTTCGATATGGTCCATCGAAATTTCAGCTGGGAGTCCATGAAAAAGGTGCTGCTTCACCAATGAAATCAATTGAGGTTTAATTTCAAAGTCTTGCCTCCGAATAGCTGGAGGCACAATGGCAACTCGGTTCTGGTAGTAAGCATGCGGATTATCCGAGTCTCCGATACCAGGTTGTGGTTGCAGAACCTCTTGTCTGTCTCTCCGCATCTGTTCCATCTCCTCCCGAAGCATCTGCAACTGAGCAGCCATTCCATTTTCTTGTTCGCCCATGTCAGCTGTAGCGAGTCTTCGCTGTCGGTTCTCTCTTTCTAGCCTAGCTAGCTCTTCGTTTGAAAAATTGATCAAGTTCTCGGTGCAATTTCTTCTTGTTCTTCTACTGGTCATGCACCTGAAACATATGTAAAAGAGAAAGAATTAGTAGTTTCTTAGACTGAATTTAAAATCAAAAATCAAAGGTAACGCAATTGGTCCCCGGCAACGACGCCAATATGAAAATTGAACCGACAAGGTTTATGTGCATCGACACTCTTCAATTGTTGGGCATCTATGAAGAGGTCCAACAAATCCTCTACCACGCCCAGTGTATGACCTTCGCCTTGGAAGAGGACGTTCTATTCCCGGATATCACTCGGCAATTCTTAGCCACCGCACGCCTCACCTACGCAAACCCGGAGAGGCCAACTTTCAAAGAGGCTACATTCTCTTTCTTTGCTGGAGGAAAGAGATACAACATTGGCATGGAGGATTTTTGTATTGTTTTTGGATTTCACCACGAAGTGAAGGAGCTCACTTTTCCAAAGAAGTTCCCGCACTCCAATAGCTTCTGGGAGACAATAGCCTCAGGTCCATACCGGTCCAACTCGGCAAGCCAAACACGCCTCCGTCACCCAGCGCTCCTCATTTGCGCCAGAATCTTCAGCAACATGCTCTTCAATCGCGACGTCGGGAACAAGGTACATCTCGATGAATTACTAATGTTGTTTTTGGGATGCAGCAATCTGGTAGGTGATGGACATCCTGAAGAATTTAACAAGTACCGAGCCAACCTCGGAATCCGATTCGCGGAGGTCATATGCGCAATTAAGGACAGCTCCACCGGAGGCTCAACGCCAAGAACCGAAAGAATAGAGAGTCTTCTTACCTCCCTGTTCCGCCACCTCCGAGTGGACATGTAACACCCCTATCCGTAGAAACTGCCGTAACTACGAGTGTTAACCGGTAGACCTCAAAATTTTCTCTAACTTTCACAAATTCTACTAACTCCATAAAAGAGGTTTCCGGATTTCTCAACATCAAAGATTTGCACAGCGGAACTAACAATACTTAAGTCATGCAAGCGAGTCTCAAAATTCTCAAGGTAAAATTCCATTCATTAACCAAACTCAAACTCAACAACCGAATTCTACAAACTCAAATATCTCAAATATCTCAAATATCTCAACACTCGCTAACATAGAACTTAAGCAAAAACTAAACAACTCAAAACGCAAAACAATGCAACCATAATTAAAAACCCTATTGTAAAACCATCCGCTCCCATCCAGCACCTCCATGTCCCGCGAGCTCCTTAGTCTTTATTACCTACATCAACAATAGTGATGCATAAGCAAACGAATTTGCCTAGTGAAGCGATCGTCCCGTCTAACAGGGTTAAGTGTCAACACAATTCAATATACATGCATGATTAATCAAGTCAAGTTAATGTAAAGCAACGGTTCCCAAACTCAAACGCATATGCCTCAGCACATACAACACAACAAACGGAACCAAACTGTCATGACACTCAAACGCAATACCCTTAACAAAACAAGACAACCAAAGCACAACCAAATTATCTCAAACACAAATCCCACAGTCACGCACTCACCTTAGCTTTCAGCTGAAAATCCAATTAACCTAAACACAACAAAAAGATCAGATCAACATCCGATCACTAACCCAAAACTCATGCACAACACACAGATCTTAGCGAAAATCCCTTACCGTTTAGGATTTCGTGTGAGTTAAGCTACCAAACTCCAAACTACTCGTGGAAACTGAAGATCTCTGATACAGAAACATCAAACAGCTCAAATAAAGATCTTTCATCGCAAAACATCACAAAATCCACGAAGAGAATCGCTTACCCTTAGCGATTTCGCGGTTTCCTCTTGAAACTTGCGATCTCTCGTTCTCTTCAACAAAACTCCCGATGACTGACAAATTTTCTATGATGAATCGAGTTTAAAACATCAGTACTACGATGTCATCAAAACAGATCAACAATACCACGAAGGAGAAACACTTACCCACTCACGTTTTCCTTGAACTCTCGGCGCAAAACACAATCTCCAAGTCCTCTAGGGTTTCGTGTCTCTTGTTGCGAATTCTCTAAGTGTTAAGAGGCTTTCCCAAAACCCTAACACCTCTTAAATACCCGACCTTAGGGTTTTAAGTTACTAAACGGGCCTTAACCCCACAAATCCTCACAACTTAACACGGCCCGATCCAATTTCTTTCCAATTCAAAATCGGCTCGACCCAAACTCCTTAATCCACAAAATATTAACTTTCATCGAGCCAGAAATGTAATCCCACAAACCATTCGGCCCAATACCCGATGACTCACCAAAACACGCGCGTGTCGCGCGACTCGCGACTCGCGTATCCGATGCCAAAACCCAATTCGACCGTGTAAACTCCACTTAAACCAAATTCTGTCTCGATCCAACCATTTTATTCTCCAACCAAACCTTATCCCGACAACCCTGGTCCGAAACCGACCAAACTCATTTTCGGACCAACCTTGTCCGAAACCGGACCAAACTCCATTTTCGGACATTCCTTATCCTAAATCCGCCCAAACTCCATTTTCGGACATCCCTTGTCCTAAATCCGACCGAACTGCATTTTCGGACCATCCTTGTCCAAAATCAGACCAAACTCCATTTTCGGACATCCCTTGTTCGAAACCGGACCGAACTCCCCTTCCGGACCGAGCATGTCCAAAACCGGACAACCTAGTATTCGGACATCCTTGTCCGAATCCGGAACCAACTTGATTTCCCATCCGGAAACTCACGATCGCTCGCCGATTGTACCGCGACAACCCTTTCGGCAGCGTACCCGACGCTACCCGATACTCCCTGTACCGCTTGGTTACTCAACTATCGACAAAACTCAACTGACCGATACACTGCCCGTGTCGAGACTCTACTGCCTGAAGCACGGGTGTTACAGGACCTCTCGACCTCTTCCTGCATCGACAAGATGGAAAGGATGGACATAAACCACTTGGTCTCCTCCAAGATCCTCCGCGACCCGAGTACTTACAAGTTCATCGACACAAACGGGGAACCGCAGCTCTGTGCGCTCCCAAACAAGATGCTCACTCAACTCCTTACCGCCGACAACCTTGCGTTTTAGCCTCAACAACACTACCTCATCCACACCCCCAGCAAACATTCTTCCGCGCACGCACGATCAAGCTGCCCAAGAGCATCGCAACACCAAGCCGAAGAAGAGGATGTATCTACCCAGCCCCTAAGACTGACATACCACGACACCACCACTCAAGGTGAGTTTGATCTTCCACCTATCTCCGATGATCCTGATACCAGCGAGTATAGGAGATGGATGATAGCGTCGCAAAGAAAGAACAACAGCCTCATGCAGAGGATTATGCAAACGTTAGCCAGAGGATGCTGCCACAACACAGCAGCAGCAAATACACACCCCCAGCCTTCACCCAGCACCTCCGACATGAGCCAGCTCCGGAGACGGAGAAAGAGACGAGCCGGCTGCGATGACCCGGACACCGCTACAACGCGGTGAATTCTACTCACGCTTTCTTTTTACCATTGTATTATCCATCTTTATCTTTTTCATTTTCAGCCAATCCTTTGATTCTTTTTCACACCGGAGACGGTGTGATTTAAGTCCGGGGGAGCGGTTTGAAACTAACTTATTTTCTTTGTCATTGAGTCTTATTTTTGTGTCTTTCTTTAGTGTCTTTGTTAAGTCCGAA
>VBRH01000973.1:6503-17529 GCA_014578085.1 Cardamine resedifolia | reverse complement strand
TTTGTTAATTTTTTTGTTAATACAAATATATAATGTTATCACAATGCAGTAAGTTATTTTGTATAATTTTAAATAATTTCTTACACTTTATAAAACACAAATATTGTTTTAATTTTTTAGTATATCATTATAATATTAACAATATTCAATGTTCCTTACACATACTCTTTTTGATGGTTATATCATTTTATTAAAATAATTTACATATTAAATATTTTGGTTAATTTTTTAATATATAATTTACATAATAAATTACTAAACTCATTGGTATCTAATGCAACATCCACAATGTTTTAATTTATTTAAATCTAATTATTAATTTATTTTTGTTAAAGTTTGCGATTTTTTATTTTAGTAAAGAAAAGCAAAAAACAAAATAATTTAAAATAAATATGAAATTTTAATTTATGCCTGAACCATCCATATACATAGAAGATTCAAATCTAAACTATTTTCATGTGTATTTCACATTATGTAAATTTGAAAAATGATAACAATTTTAATATTTAAGTTTGATGTTATATAACAAAATCAAACTGTATTTACAAATCAACAAAAAAGAAATAAAATTAAACAAAACCGTTCAAAGAAAAAAAAGGTTTGAAAAGATTTTCAATTTTGAAGTCGTACCTTTATTTGGAAAAAAACACAATTTTCCTCTCGAGTGTTTTTAATTTTAGAAAAACTTGTATCAAAAATAAACTAAGATTTGTAAAATTATTTGTTCCCAGGATTTATTAAGATTTTAGAGTCGAATACAATCAATTCGAGTAACAACGTTAAAGAATCAGTGAATCACACCTGAACATGGTATTTGAGTATTTTATTGCAATAGTTTGCATGGACCAAAATTTTATATTTTAAAAATAAATCATAACTTAGCTGTAACCACTATAATAATAATGGAAACGATTAACGAGTCTGTTTTATTTTATTTTTGTTAAAAAGATGCCTAATTTTTTGTTCGTCTCTGCTCTTTTGACCGTTAGAAGCGAGAACCTCACAAAGGCCTTCACGTGGTGCCTTGTTCAAGGTTAGTTTTCTATCACGGACCAAGGTTTCAAACTATGATTAATTATCAGACTGGCCACTTTTAATTATTCACCTACCTTCTCGTTTTATTGTAACCTATAGTTTCAACATTTTGATTTTAACTATTACTTGAATTTTAATGTCAATCCATTGTTCTGATTAGTGCGTATATATATCAACTGTTTTAAACAATTACATAACGGACATTTTAACATTGTATTAACTTAAAGCACAATTGTACTCTCAAGTCACATACTATATATATTTATGCTTCATTACTTGACGTGATTATAACATTCGCATATAAGTTTTGATCGGTAACATTGTCCAATTCTAATAGTTTTCAATTGGTCTTAATTAAAAACGAACAAAATACATGGAGTAACAAAAAAAAAGAAAAAAAAAAAGAAGATTCAGTTAGATATATTGAACAATGATATATTGCAATTAAAAAAAAAAGATATATTGAAAAGATATGGTAAAACAAAACAACACATGCATTGATTGTATCAAAAAATCTTAAATCGAAAGCTTACTTATACACTTTTTAAGCCCTAAGCGCATGTCAATCTAAACGACCAACGACGAGTGAGTCAAATGATTAATACAGAAAGCATTAAAGTAGTGTGAACTAAATAAAAAATATTTATTATTACTGTAGAATTGCTATATCTTCACGCTATTGGCTACATATACACACCTTTCTTAGTCTAGAAGAGACACTCTAACACCCGCGTTTCACAGTAGAAACAGAATTATTGTAGTATGATAGGGTACTTGAATGGATTATTGCATAAACTCATTATATGACCCTGGTACCTATTAAGGATTATTGAAATGACCATACCTATTTTCTGTATATGCAAGATTTTATAATATAAATTTTATAAAACTATATTATTAAACAAATAAATTTTTACTCCCTTAGTTTCATTTTATAAGAAGTTTTGGCTGAAAATGTGCATATTAAGCAATCTATTTTTCTTTACAAAAATATCAATCAATCAAAATTAGTTGTTTGCATAAAAAATTATAAAATTTCTTATATAATGGAACGGAGGAAGTGATAAATATTTTGAACATGACCTATAAATAGTTAGAGACGGCTCTCTATAACCAATAAAATCAAACGGAAATGGTTGGAAACGAAGCATTAAAAACAAAGAATGTATACCATCCTTAACGGCGCCACTAGCAAGTCCCACACACTTAAATACCAAAGTGGATATTAAACTCAACGCATTCTTCCTCAGTTTGTGAGAATTAAATGATGAACACGAACATTTTATCTACATTTTTTTTCTTTTCTTGTAGTCACTATTTGATACTCTCCACCTAATAAAACTAGATAAACATCGCAAAACTTATTAGTTAAGACGATAACGAACCTCATTGACAATGACAAGAGTTACTACATATCGTGTTCCCACTTCTAACCCCAGTTTCGTTTAATGTCTGCCATTTTCTTACGTCATTTTCTTTCCCTCCGTAAAATTCGCAATAAATTCGTTAAGCAAATGGAGGGTAAAATAGTCTTTTCATATGTTCATCCCCCTACTCTTTCTTTCTTGCTTCTTCACTCACTTCGAGTCCCTTAAAGTATCTCTCTCTCTCTTCTTTGCTTCTTCCCCTGCGACTTCTCCTTCCACTCTCTTTCCTCTCACTCGTTCTCCGGCGTCTCTGTTTTTTTAGGGTTTTTCGATTGTTTTTGTTTCGGTTCCAAGGAAGAAGAAGAAGAAGAAAGGTTACTACATCAGACTCCTTCAAAAATGGAGAAGAAACAAGGGTTTTTCTCATCACTCAGAGATGAAGTCGTTAGAGGTTTATCTCCATCTCGTTCACGCTCTAGACCACGTTCTCGTTCCGCAAGTCCATCTCGTTCAAATTCACACATGTCAGCTCTTCTCTGGGGAAGAAAAAAACTAATCGCAAGCTCCGGCTGCGGCGGCGGCGGCGGAGGAGGAGGATATTACTTGCCGCAACCAGAGCCATGGATTGGGAGATCCGTGAGTTTAAAACCAGTAATGGAAGGTCCTGATCCAGATAGTGAAGAAATCTCAGGGGATTCGAAACGACTCGGGTCGGGTTTAGGTCATTGGGTCAAAGGTCAGTTGTCACGTTCTCCGTCCGTGACTGCTTCGCCGGCTTATCGTAAGTCTGATTTAAGACTTCTCCTCGGTGTCATGGGAGCTCCTCTCGCTCCTATTCATGTCTCTTCCTCTAATCATCTTCTTCACCTCACCATCAGAGATTCTCCCATTGTTAGTCTCTCATTCTTCTCAAAAAAGTTTACGTTTTTATGAATCTTGTCTCACAGATCTCACTGGTCGACATTTTCGATTAGTTTCTTGTTTCTTGTTTATGGAAATTTCTTTTTATGTGTGTTTTTTGTTAAATTTCTTATTTTTGGATTGGTTGGTGGAGTATTGTCATTATCTGGTTGGGGTTTGATTGATATAATACTCAGATTTGTTCTTAAAAAAAAATCGATTTTTTATAGTTTCCATTTTTGTGATATGTTGTTGTTTGTAGGAAACATCATCTGCTCAGTACATTTTACAACAGTACACGGCGGCTTGTGGTGGTCTGAAGTTACAAAACTCCATTAAAAATGCTTATGCTATGGGTAAGCTAAAGATGATTACTTCAGAGCTTGAAACTCCTACAAGAGCTGTTAGAAATCGTAACTCAACAAAGTCGGAAACTGGAGGGTTTGTTCTTTGGCAGATGAATCCTGACTTGTGGTACGTTGAGCTCTCTGTTGGTGGTAGTAAGGTTCGTGCTGGCTGCAATGGTAAGCTTGTTTGGCGACATACACCTTGGCGTGGTTCTCATACTGCTAAAGGACCGGTCAGGCCTCTTCGTCGTGCACTTCAGGTTAAACCGTGAACTGAACAAACTTAAATGGTTTTGAAATCGATTCCAATACTGATTTTTTATGTTGAATGGTCAATCAGGGACTTGATCCGAGAACTACTGCTACTATGTTTGCTGAATCAAAGTGTGTTGGGGAGAAGAAAGTGAATGGTGAAGATTGTTTCATTTTGAAGCTATGCACTGACGCTGAAACGTTAAAGGCGAGGAGTGAAGGACCAGCAGAGATTGTAAGACACATCCTTTTTGGCTACTTCAGCCAAAGAACTGGACTTTTAGCTCAAATCGAGGATTCTCAGTTGACTCGGATCCAAGCTAATGGTGGTGACTCTGTTTACTGGGAGACCACGATCAACTCGTCTCTAGACGATTACAAACAAGTCGAAGGGATCATGATTGCTCACTCTGGACGCTCTGTTGTTACCCTTTTCAGATTTGGGGAAGTGGCTATGAGCCACACTAGGACTAAGATGGAGGAAAGATGGACCATTGAAGAAGTCGCGTTCAATGTTCCCGGTCTGTCTCTAGACTGCTTTATCCCACCGGCTGATCTTAGGTCTGGTTCGTTAACCGAAGCCCCTGAGTATCCGGATCAAGAGGAGAAAGGGAAGAGCTCGATTGCGTTGGCTACAACTGCTCATAGAGCTAAAGTTGCAGCTTTGGAGAAAGGAAGGTTCCACGCTAACCCGGTTTGGCATATCGATGTCTGAGTTTGGTAGGGAAGATGCAGTATGTTCATAGTAATGCTTATAACAAGAGTGAAGCTTTTGAAATCATCAAACTAACTAACCCCTTTTGTTTAGCAGCTCACATATTAGGAGTTTGACTACAAAGTTGTTTCATTTCAGTTTCGTTTTGTCTTTTTTTTGGGTGTCACCTTCAATATTTTGGAGTAAGGTGATGGGATTGATTTGCAAAAATGGCGGCGGCAAGAGAAGGAGAATTGCTGCTTACATGTTGAATTTGATTTCTATGGATTGTTTGTTAGTTTGTAAATATATCGTTTCAAGTTGTTTGAATCTGAATCATATGGAATGGATTTAATGTTGTTGAAACATTCTTAATGTATGTATTGTTAGTTTTAGTGGTTAGAGAGTGAGGTGTGTTAGGTAACAAATAGAGAAAGTGATAGGAGAAAATCAATGGATTTTATGAAAGGAATTGAAGATATGATGATTTATGAAGAAAGGGGTCCATTTTTTCTGCTTTTCTAGCAAAAAAATTAGCTTTTTTGCACAATTGTCTTCTCTTTTTTCCTCAACTTTATTTTAAAGTTGTTATATATCGACTTTAACAAATGTAGCATTCATGGATGTATGAAAATGACATAGTTTTGGAACAAAGCTTTAAACATTTCCGGATTGAGACAATCAAATTTCTGATGATGAAAACGTTAAGTTGTTGAGCTTCAAACTAACTTTACCAAATTATTGAACAAAATTTGGAAAAAAAATCTGAGATAACCAACAAACAATACATTAAAAGAAATATCACAGTGAAGAAAACCAAACGATTCACACCATACAATATCAACGCTTGAACTATACTCAATGACACACAAAAACGATTACATACACAAACATGTGACAGAAAAACAAAAAACACTCAATTGGCGACAAAACTCCAAGACCGATTTAAGGTTGTCTTAAGCAAGAAAATAAAAGAAGAGAAGATGTGCGTGGGTATAGTTAGACAAAAGATTCTATTTACAAGTCTTTATTCCTTGAGCTATGGCTCTACGGCAATAAGGACAATCTCCACAAGCTCTTAGCCAAGGGTTTAAGCAAGAAGAATGGAAACTATGGTTACATGGTAAAGATATAAGCTTGTCGCCTTTAGTGAAACTCTCTAAACATATACTACAATCTCTCATCTCGGTTTTAACCTCGGCTGAGCTAAAAGTTTGCCGATGTAAACAGTTAATGTCACCTTGTGTGAGACCTTGTGGTTTCTTGTTGCATTCATAGGACACTTGAAGCCCTTCTAGTTGCAAAATTGAATCTTGAAATGATGACTCCCTTTGATCATCTCCCAATAAAACTCTGTTACTTCCACTGAATAAAAAAAACAAACTTGAAACCTTTTAATTCTTGAATAACAAGAATCTCTCTTTTAATTCTCCTATATCAATCCTTTAAATAGAAAGAATCTTGATGATGTAAAATTTGTTCAGTGGTGAAGTAACAGACCTGTTACTAGACAAAGAAACACCTCTCAATCTTTCGAAAAGTCTTGCCCTTGCGAGCAGAACAGCTCCGGGAAGCCTCTCGGATCCATTAAAGTTTCCCAAACTGTTACTTTCAGTTTCCGAATCGGTACTGTTCGTATTCAAATACTGAGTAGTGCCTTGAACATCACGAATAGGTCTACTACGTTCCTGAGTTAACAAATCAGGCAAGATTTTAAATAAATGGATCAGATTTCATATAACTTACTCGATATTACTAATTTGGGAAAGAAGCTAACCGGATGGTGATAGAAGCGTCGGAGACGTGGTGGGGCTCGTCGGAGAGGATCACAGCCGTCGGAATCATGACGTTGATTATGATGATGGACACCGTGACGGCGATGATGATTGTGTGAGTGGTGTCGGTAAGAAGAAGAGTCGGATTCTAAATCCGGGTCGGATCGACCCGGACGAGATCTTCGTGTAGAGAAGAGTTCGGATGCGCTCGTCATGCACCGATCACCGGAATCGTTTAAAAGATCTGAAAGAAGTGAAGAAACGATGAGATAAAGAGGAAGAGCGAGAGGAAAGAGATTTGCTAGGAAAAGTAAAAGGAAACTGCAGTGAAAAGGTGACGTCATCCCTCTCCACTCGTTGTTGTCGGAAGGAAGACATCTTTAAAAACGGTGTCGTGTGTGAATAACAATTAACTGAAGAAGCCCAACTTTGTTTGGGCCTATCCAAGTGAAGTCTGCTAATAGTACATGATGAGCTGGTGAGAAAACGTCCTAATGTAGCCGCATGGGTCGAGAAAATGAAGTTGAGATCCGCTTGGCTAAAAACAGTCGGCATGCAAAAGCACATCGTTGACTTGATGAAGCGACGTCGTTTGCCTAAAAGGTTAGATTCGTCGTGTCATGAGTTAACCACTGTGGCTCAGAAAACTGCGATGGCGATTGAGAACACAATTAAGCCAGCATCGAGTCATCATAGTCTATTGTATGGGTCATATTTGTAATCCAATAAAACCATTTGTGTTTTCTCTTTAAATCCGAAAATATCATATGTGGTTATGTGTTTGTATTAAAATATTTCAACGTGTGATTTAAGTTTTTTTTTAATTATGATTTACGGGTTTAAATGGCTGCAAATTAGATCCTTTTTATCACCATTCACAAGTTTGAATAAGTAATGCAGATAGCTGAATCACTACACCAACACCACAACCCAAAAAAACTGTCACACCAACAAACAAATATGATGAAGAAAAATACAAATTGCGCCGAAATTTTTTTCTAACTAAAAACATGAAACAAATTTGCAGTATCCATGACATAATCATGTAAACTCTATGCTATGACGAAGAGGATTAAATTCTTCGGCATAGTGATTAAAATTTTGTTGGTGTAAGAAAATCAAAATTAACCGTAATAATTACAACATTCATTTTTACCGTGTAAAATACTAAAATACATCCAATTCCATTAAAATACAATCGTATTGATTATTGAATAACACCTCTAAATATAAAAACAAAAATTGAACTTACAAATGTGGGGCCAGAGAGGAGACGATATTCTTCTGAGGCCACGTGTCGATTTATAAGCGGTAAGACTATTGTAACTACTGTGTACCCGCACACATGAGATGATTCCATCGAACGATCCCAAAACGAACCGTTGAGAGAAAAAAGTGAGTGGGGGAGTGGGGGAGACTTTAGAAAAAGAAAAAAAAAGCCATATATTTCCCGTTGTAACGGCTACTTCCCATTTTGTATATTTCTCCCCAAAAACTCAAAAAAGAGAAAAAAATCTCTGCTCTCGTCTTCTTTCTCTCTTGAAATCGAAATCAAATATTGCTCCAACGATTTCGCTTCTCTGAATCCTGAGGATATGATCAAAGCCGCCATGGATCTCGGTTGCTTGGATTTGGGATGTCTTTCAGTCTCTGACAAGACAAGTGCCGTCGGAGTTGCCGATCCTCTTGAATTTTCGTCTTCAGCTTCCAAATCGGCGCAGGTAATTTCCAATTTCCGATCCCAAATCCAATTTCATTCCGGTTTATGCATTTTGATTTCCCGTCGAAGATTGAGTTTCTTCCTGTTGAATAGAAAAACTAGGGTTTGATAATTTAGGCTATCGAACAAATGGAATTGAATGTAGTTTCACCGATTTAGGGTTTTGGTTTGTGTTCGCCTTCGATAAAATCAGTCTTAACATCCAAATTGACTCCAACTTGATGATATCTTCACTATTCAAAGTCCTTTAGTCACGGTGCTTAGAGGCTTTTCCCACTTGGTTGAATCTCTATTTAAGGTTGTTATGTGCTTCTACTGTTAACTTTCTATTTTCCTTTCAATAATCTCTGGATAAATACAGAATAAATCATCACCAAGAGAGACATCAGCTCTTAGAAAGTCACAATCAAAGAGGTCCTCTCAACGTAAAACCTCACCTCTTGGCTGGTTTCCGCGCAGAAAGGGAGATTCATATCTGAACAGGAAGATAAAGAAACTACAGGTGAAGTTTTTATTTCTACTTAACTTATATACTCTCATTGATTTTGATAACAACACACACTATGTTACTTCTGGAATATTGAAGCTGTTGTTGTGTAGGAGGTTGGTGGAATGAACCAGACTCTTGATGAGACTCTTGGTGATTCAAATCTACACTACTGTAAAATTGTAAGAGAACAAATGGCTGTGAGAGAGGCTGCAGGTAAGGCTATGGAGCTTCGCAAGGCTGCTCTTGTTGAAGCTTCTTGGTGTAGAATACTCCGAGCTGCTAGGTAATTAAAGGTTTTAATTAAACATGTAGAAGATTTATTGTGGTACCTCTTTAGCTTTGTAACTGTAGGATTTTTTACCGGTTGATAGGATCCCTAGTTTAGAAGCAGAAACTTTGATGGAGAATGCAGAAAAGGCTGCGGTGGAAGCTTTTGAAGCAGCATCTGCGATGGGAGTGATTATGCATAATAAACCAAATAGCTCAAGGAAACAATATCGAATTGAAACATCTGGAACACATGGAAGAGGATCTCCTACTCATACAGTTACAGTATCTTTTGAAACGGCGTTTGATGTAGATAAAGAAGTAGCAGCTGCTGTTAAAACTGCATTTGCTAGGCTTGCAAATTGCCCCTTTCTCAGTAAAGCTGAGTTTAAAGATCTTCTGAAGAAAATAAGCGAGAATCCTGATGTGCGTGATAATCATGAAATCACTGAGATGTCTTCAGAGTGTGACACAGAGTCCGATTCTGAACTCGGCATCCTACACAAGGTTGATGAAGAAGTGGCTGAATGTGAGGAGACTTCAGATTTTAAATTGAGACAGCTAAAAGTCAAGAGGCGGCAGTCCTTTGGGAAGTTTAGCAAGGAGAAGCTAGTGGATATGATGCTTGAGAGGCTTCAGGGCTTACAAGAAGATCAACTTTCAAGTCTTGCTTCTGTAGTTGCAACTTGTGGTTTAAATGAGGCCTTGGCTGAAGTTGGAAACCAGAGGGTGCAAACCACAAGCATCGAACCAACTGTTTCAGACCAGGGGAAATCTTCTTCAACGGATTCAAGATCAAGAAGTGATTCTAAAACAACAAGGGATGGAAAAGAGACGGAGATTCAGAGTTTGGATAAGTATCTAGTTAAGCACATGACCAAATTAGAAAGAGAAGTCTATGAAGCCAAAAGGGCTTCTTTGGCTTCAAAGGACGTATCTGACAAAGACAGAAAGGTTTCTCAAGGTGTTGCAGGTGATAATACTGTTCCAGAGTTGGGAAGCATCCTTGTGAAACATTATTCAAAGCTTGAGAAGGAGATTGAAGAATCAAAGAAGAATGCAGGAATGAATTTTGGAAAGTACCAAAAGAACTCAAGCAGAAACAAGCCATTGGATCCAATCCTTGACTTGGAAAGTTTGCTAGTGAAAAAGCATGTTTCTGGATTGGAGAAGGATGTTCAAGAAACTATAAGGAACTGCGGAAAAATGTATGAGACCGTGAAGAAACCGGATACTCAAGCTGCTAGTTTATCTGAAGTTCCCAGCCTGGATAGTTGTCTGGTAAAGCATGTCTCAAAGCTAGAGAAAGAAGTCCAAGAAGCAAAAAAGAAAAGCAAAGACGATCTCGAAGCAAGAAATCTGAAAACAGTTTCAAATGTGTTGACAGAAGAACTGGGAAAAGAAAACGTAGACTTGAACAATACTAAAGCTGAGGGTCAAGAAGAAAGCCTCGACAAGATCTTGGTCAAGCCAGTTCACAGACTGGAAAGAGAGAAAACTGAATCAGAAGCAGTTTATGGAAACCGGAGGATTCAAAAGAGAAAACAAGCAGCAAAAGCAGAGTCAGATTATGAGAGTTTAGACAAAGTTCTGGTGAAACATGTTCCAAAGCTAGAGAAGGAGAAGCTAAGGTTCAAAGCTAGATCAGAAGAGAATGAGAACTCAAATAACAACGATGAAGGTGGCTTGAACCATGGACCTGAAAACATGAAGATGGCAAAACCGAATCTCACCAGACAACAAGTGAGGGATAGAGAAATACAAGAAACTTGGGGTGGGTTAGGTCTTGGGGAGTCAAAGAACAATAATAACCAAAAGAGACCTGAAAGCAAGAAAACAGAAGCTACTGAGCATTTGGGAGAAGAGACAAGACCGATTCTAACCAGACAACAAGCGAGGGACAAGGAAATGTTAGAATCTTGGGGTGGTTTAGGACTTGGTGACTCAAGCATGTACCAAACAGTTAATAAGAATAAAAGGAAACCTGAAAGCGAGAAGATGGAGACAGCAACACCATTGTTAACTAGAAGACAAGCAAGAGATAGAGAAATGCAAGAAGCTTGGGGTGGTTTAGACCTTGGGAACTCGATTAGACCGAGTCTGTCAAAACTTGAAAGAGAAAAGGTTAGGTTTATCTTCTTGCAAAATCAAATTTACAAACAAAATTTTTTTTTTTTTT
>VBRH01000972.1:8978-25321 GCA_014578085.1 Cardamine resedifolia | reverse complement strand
AAAACTAAACGAATAAATTTTTAAAAAAATCTATAAAATATCTGAAAAACTAAACATAAAATATTAAAATGCAAATATAAATATTTACTAAAATAATTAATATAAACTGCCGTGTACCGCGAGTTCGGCTCTAATGGCTCTAATTTATTATATAATAGGAATCCTATATTATATACAACAAGGCCAAAGAAATGTACCGATGCTTGGACTAGACCCATTCAAACTACTTAGTTAATTTATACTTAGTAATCATCTATCATATACTTAGTTAACAGACCCATTCAAACTACTTTTTTTCTTTCTTTTTTTTAAATTAATTTTGACCCATTCAAACTAGCGCAAGCTGTTTTTTGTTTTTTTTTTTTAATTTATTTATTTTATAATTAATAAATTAATACGGCAAGACAAGTTGAGAAACCGAGAAGTTGACCATACTATTTATTAGTTTAGCTGGACGATTAAAGGTATGGTTGAAGGCATCTTTACAAACACTTAGAGCAAACAAAAATCGACCAAACCCGTTTTTTGCCTCCAAAAAAGCTCTCATATGGATGCTTCTTCCTCTTCATCTTCTCCTATTGTGGCACCGATGACCTCAACGCAACATCAAGTGTTCATCAATTTCCGAGGAAAAGATATCCGCGATGAATTCGTCAAGTTTCTCGTGGGTAAAATGAAAGCTGCAGGTATCAACGTCTTCATAGACGAGTTCGAGGTGAGAGGCCTAGGTCTAGAGGAACTATTTGTGAGGATCGAAGAGTCACAGGTGGCGATTGTTATCTTCTCGGAAAATTATGGGAATTCACCCTGGTGCTTGAACGAGCTGGTCAAAATCAATGAGTGTGCTAATAATCGCACTCTTATTGCTATTCCTGTCTTCTACAAGCTTGAAGTCTCCCACGTGAAAGATATTGAGGGAGATTTTGGCATTCATTTCAGAGCTCTAAAGCGCATAAATCACTATGATATAGTAAAAACTCAGAAATGGGAGAGAGCTATAGCTTCTATGTCGGGGAAGCATGGCATGGCGTTGTCAGCACACGGGTTTGTCTTTTGTCTACTTTCTCTTCTGTTTTCCCTTTTTTTTTTTTTTCATATTTACACTCATCTCTCAATTAGCAATAACAAAAAAAGAATAGAGTTTGTTTGAAAATTGGGTAATTTTTATGTTTTTATTTGTGATTTAAGTAGTTTTTGGGATTTAGGTAGTTTTTGGATAGTTTTTATGAAGAAATAGGGGTTTTTTAAAAAAACTACCTAAAACAAAACTAAAAACATAAAAACTACCTAATTGCAAATTAAAACTTAAAAACTACCTAACTATCCAATTATTTCAAAAAAAAAATAGTAGTAGACGCAAGGTCGATGCATCATTTATTAATTCATTTTACAAAAAATCCCATTTCATATAAGGATATTAATATTATAAAACTTTTTTTGAGAAAAACTTATTTTGGAACCTCATTTGCTAAACTACCGCTAAGAAAAAAAAACTTAAAACTATTTTATAACATGATACCATGTAACTGCAATTATTATTATGATATAAAAAATATTACATCCAAAAAAAAATATTTAAAACGTCAATTATAATTTTTTTTAAGTTATGGAAGCGCACCTAGTTTTGTACATATATTATTCGATCGAATATTTGAATATAAAGAAAAGGTGGTTGATCTGTTGATTTCTTCTCATTCGCATTGTGTGACAGTGAAATTTCCGATGGAATATTCATAGACTCAATGATCAAGGAGGTTAAGAAATCGCTGGAGTATATTGCAAAAAATGCAAATCAGAGAGGACAACAGACCGAACAGATTCAGAGACGACAGTCTGATGCAGTTCAGATACAACAGCCAGACGCAAATCACTTTGGTTGCGTATTCAATGTCAGGCAACTCAAGATAAGCCATTCGTCTAATGCCAGATATTGGATCTTTGAGTCTATATCCGAGTCACCAAAGTAAGAGTTTTCTTACAAGTTCATCGTATAATATATAACCCGTCTATACATATTAGACATTTTATTAATCATATATTTTCCTTTTTTTTAATCAACGTATCTATTTCTGAAAATAATTAGATATATGTAAGGATGTAAAAAAAAGACCTCCAAAGGTTTAACTAGATTAACCACCTTTCTGAGTCTGACTACCCTATTTATGTTTGAAATGGACCTGGATATATAGACCTATACTACTAGGATTAGTTCTATTCTTATCATATTTATGTGAATTTCGACTCTAATACAATATTGTAAGATTTATGAACTTCCATCTTAAAACCAATTTGTGGTTTTATATTTTAAGTATTGATTCTATAACTTTGTTAAAATTTTAATTAATTTATAAATCATTGTTGAGATTTGGTGCTATTAGAGCATTGATTCTATAAGTTTGTTAAAATTTGGTGTTATTCGTGATTATGATTCCTAAATACTAGTTAAAATCTAATGTTTTTTTTCACGGCAATCTGATGTTCTTTTCAAGTATTTTATAACAAGTTATAGATTTAACAAATCTCTTAAAGATTTTATATTTTAAAAGTAAAAATAGACAAAATTTAGGAAAATCGTTATTTGCAAATTCATTGACTTATACAAGGCCTGCTGACCTGATGGTTTTATGATTATATTCAGTGGCGCGGTCATTGAAGTTGCAACGATGCAAGGAAACAATTATTATCTAGAGGTGTCTGGAAAGTTAGACACCAGAGAATTGACAACAGGGACAAAGTATGAGGTGGTGTTTGTAGTGAAAGTAGAGGATACAATGACCAAATGGGATGATCCGGCAAAGGTGCAACTGATGGTACCCGATAAAGGCCTGCAAGAGCGAGAAGTGCAATTTGTGGATCTCATAAAAAACGAGTGGATTGATATTCAGGCTGGATTTTTCGAGGCACAGCCGCATAAAGATAAGATCGCTTTCTATTTGTATCAGCACAACTCTAGCGTGAAGAAGAGAGGACTTGTACTTAAAGGTGTTATAGTTCGTCCTGTGGAGTAAGTCAAATGCATCCGCGTGCAAGCTGATGATTTAGTCGAGCTTTCTATATGTTGTAGGCCTGTGGTATTCCTTTTCATAAATACTCGTTTACAGAATAATTATAATGTCTTTGCCAAAAGATTAATAATATTTGTATGTGAGTTTTTTTCAACTTGTTTATTTATTTAAAATTTTAATTAATACCATTAAATATATTAATGTAATATAGCTAGATGTATAGTAAGACTTCTATAAATTAATAATATTGAAACCAATGTATTTTATGATATTTTATTAATTTATTGTGTTTATTAATTTATAGAAGTAATATTTAAGTCAAATTATCGATGTATTAATTTATAGAGATTTCAGTTTACTGAGGATGCTCTTAGAAATATAATGGAGAACTTGAATTGCAGTTTATGCGCTCACCTCAAGTTGCGCGCGGAACCCTATCTCTCAACCTGGTTCCGTTACCTACAATGGTCCACTACCATAAGTTCAACCGATTCAATTCACTTGTCGCTTTCTTCTATCGTGAGTTTGTCTTTGCTCTACCTGCTCTAAACTATATATCCATGTCGTCTTAGGTTCAACTTTCTCAAATCTATTTACTTGTAGTAACTTCATCTCAACTTGTAAAACTCTTGATGAAGTTGTGGAATCATTTTTGGTTCATTGGTCAAAGATTTAAATGGTTCTACATTAGGTTTGGAGTTTGATCTCCAAAAAATGTATTTTCTTGTAAATTAATGGATGCTAACTTGTCATAAGTTCCAAAGTGTTACAAATAGATTGCAGATAGAGTTGTATGTCATAGTCTGGTGTATTGCGGAGAAAGTTTGTCTATGGAATGACGTACATGCAGAACCGTACATCGTATATTCAAATGTTGCAGAGAAAACATATTTATTATGGGGATGTCGTACATGCATAATCGTCTGTCGGGAATAATTTACGTCGTGAAATCGTTGTTTGAAAAAATATTCATCGCCAAAAGATAAATATTATATATATATATATATATATAGATTTAACCAAAAAAAAAAACAGATTTGTAGTCTGCACTTATTTCTTCTACTAAAGCATCTAGTCATAATATTTTTATTTTATTTTAAAGTGAAAACCAATCTGGTTCTACCCAAAGTGTACCAAACCGGTTAAAACGCCAAAGAAAGCTGAGACGCTAATTCCAAAACTTGATCCATAGAGATGAGTCTTCTCTGTTCTGCCTCTGCTCGCAGCAGCAACCTTTTTTGTACCTCCAACAAGGTTCTCTCTTTCTTTCTTTCTTTATTTCTTTCTTTTGATAGATATGGTTTAATACATGACAATGAGATTATTCGAAAGGTTATTGAAAGAGAAAGAGAAAGAGAAAGAGAATGGAAGTACCCAATTCTTGTAAAGCACAAAGATTTGCAATTTCTGATCAAGAAGTTAGCTCCGCCGCTCACGGCGTTTCTAGTTGCTGTTTCACCCATCTGTCACCCTCCAGGTAACCCTAATTTCCTCCGACCAAAGCTTCCAACTTTAGAGTAGTTTTCATTAAGTTGAGACATTGCAGAATAACTCTTCTCTTTTAAGGAATTTGTATGTATAATGATTAGCTAACTTCTTGTTTAGAACACTGTCTCAGTCTCTGCTTGTGAAATTGGAAGTGAATTTTGAGAAAATTTTCTGTATGAATTTGTTGTTTCATTCAAGAATGTTTCTTGTTGACACTACTGATATGGAATCTGAAAATTTTAGTCGAAAATCCGGATTCTGCAAACCAGAGAAGAATGATGGAGTCAATGTATCGTTGAGCGCGCAAATTGGAATCGAAAATTGTAAAGATTGAAAGTCTTTTAATGTGGTCATGAAAGTTTCTTGCTTTGTGGGTATTGTGATGTAGAATCTCTTGGGCAAACTTTGGATATACAAAGAGGAGCAACATTGTTTAATCGAGCTTGTATTGGGTGTCACGATACAGGTGGAAACATTATTCAACCTGTGAGTTATAAAAACTTCATGAAATGAAAACTCTTGAAGCCATTCTTCTCTTCTCATGTCATCTTTCATTTCCTTTTGAAGTCAATTAGCTCATATTCTTCTCTTTTCCAGGGTGCAACGCTTTTCACAAGTGACCTCCAAAGGTAAAATAACTAATTCTCTATGGTCAAAGAGCTGTGTTTTGTGTTCATCTATTAGATTCTGAGAGGAAATATTGGTTAGACAGATCTTTGTGTCTTAAGATTTGCAATGGTTTATTTGACTTTACAGAAATGGAGTTGATACTGAGGAAGAGATATTTCGTGTTACCTACTACGGAAAAGGGAGAATGCCGGTGAGATCTCTTTCAAGAGCTTCCAGTTCCTTTCGTATAAAATTGAGAATTCCCTTCCGCTTAGTTAAATGATCTGAAGAGATATATATGTCTGATGGTTTACTACAGGGATTTGGCGAGAAATGCACTCCGAGAGGACAATGTACCTTTGGACCGCGGTTGCAGGATGAAGAAATCAAGCTTCTGGCTGAATTTGTAAAGTTTCAAGCTGAGCAAGGTTGGCCAAATGTATCTACCGACTAAGACTAGTACAGTTACAATTCAGTTTAATCTAGTAAGAGTTTCCAGCATTAGTTTGATATTCCTTCGTATCTACTATGTCTAAACCTCAATGTATGTTATCAAATTATATTGAGTTTTGGAAGGCTTCAATTCAATTGCATATGCTTCAAGATGTTCTTGAGGTACAACAAAACTCATAGGTGTTCATAAGCTACCAACACATCTGCTCATTACTTTCGACTATCCCTTGACATTAGCCATTACAAATATGCTATTCTCAATATCTTTCCACTGGCGAAAAATGCAGTGGAAAAATAATAGTGATGTTACTGTGAGAGCAAGTATAACCTTCGCTCTTCATGGTTCTTGAGAACCATCCGATGAATCACTTCGTTTTCTTTTCTTTGCATCCGACTCACCTAACTGCAAAGAAAAGCCAATCTCATCACCTGAGCTACTAGTCTTAAACGAAGACAGGTTCTTGGATTCGAGATTCCCTGGTCCATTAATTTTCTGATGGAGTGGGGATCTGTTATTGCTTGAACTTGGAATGAACTGATGTTCTTCGATTACGGCTGCTGATTCCAACACATCTTCAATTTGGAACTCTGGATGAATGTTTGAGTTGTCTTCTTCTCTCGGAACTTGCTGGATATTCAAGTTGATAGGCTCAAAGTTCTCACCTGTTTTACACCTCGATGGCTTGCACACACCGGGAGATGATTCCACGACTGTAGAATCAACTGCGGCACACATAATACCGTGTCTCTGTTCTTGCAAAGCAGCTGCATTCAGCAAAAGAGACATTCAAGGAAACAGTTATACTAAAAGTACTGCAAACAGAACCTAAGAGATGACACAGACCTTGAAGACTCTCATTGGAAGTAATGAGATCAAGCTCAAGAAGGTTAAGAACTCTGCCAAGATCAACTCCACTAGTCCAATTCTCAGGTTGTTCTCCCACTTTTAGCTTCAATCGTCCCCGGTTAGCTGTTCCGCCCCAAATAATTCCAACAGGTCGCGGTTTCTCATTCTTCTCTTCACCCGCAGCCAACAGAATAAGACTTCCACTATCACCCTCAAGATCAAAAGTCTGTTGGTTTTCACCAACAACAAGAAAATCGGTTAGGAAACAAATCCCTTTCTCATCATTGTATTCCAACGCGTAAGCCATTATGGTCCCCGTTGTTAGACCAGAGCTTCTCCCAACTTTAACCACTTTTCTTCCTATGAGACTGTTAATTGGAGACTGTAGATCAGTAGCATGGATATCGCCAATCTCACCAATCCCTTTGACAGTTGTGGTTACATTGTTCATGTTGAAGTCCTCGGCAAAAGGAATGAAGGCTCCATCAGCTCGAACAAATGTTTCTGCAGAAACAAGAGAAACCGATAATGAATATTGTGCTATGCCATTATACATCAAAGTTATCATATACTTTGTTACCGGGCTACCTGGGTTAGTTCCAGTGAAAATGCCATACCAAAGGTCATCGGTGATAAATGATGTTGCTCTTTCCACTGCACCTAAGTAGACTCCAGGTCCAAGGCTAGGTGGCAATGGATGAAACATTTTCTGGCTTGGGTAGTCTAAATCAACTGCAACATGCCGGTTTGTTAGGAAACCAACTTGTCTGATGCCGGTTTTACTCTTTACGATAGCACCCAAGGTTCCATATGTTTCTTGGCTAGCCACCTACAAGAAGAGAGGTATGGCCGGATAATGTTTTGTAATAAGAATGTCGATACCACAAGAATATATGCCAGTTCAGAACAAAAGTTACCTGTGAACCAGATCCGATTGACGAACCACTGCCTCTAAGATCATCAACAAGCTCTGTATACACCTGCTCTGTAGGCGTTTGCGCAGGTGCACCATAATATTGAAACTCAACAACATCTACATCACACCAAACTCCTCCAGGACCCTATCAAAGAAAGATACTTTATAAAGTAAAAAAGGATTGCAGAAGCCAACTTAAATAGGCGGCATTATAATAGGATTATACAATATGTTTCTACATTACTAAAAGTTCCAATATCCACTCTTTCCAGCACGAGCAGTCAATTAAAAGATGATTCAAACGAAAATTAAGTAAGCGGAAAGTGAAGTACCATAGGCATGAAATATCTCACCTCCAAAGCTGTAGGTAGACACTGAAGAGGATTAAGCCATTGTTTATGAACTTTCCGAGCAACAAAGACAAGAATAGCCGCTATATTTGTCAAAACACCTCGTCTAATCCGAAATCCAATAGCTGTACCGAGGCTAAACCTCCTTAAATTCTTACTATGAAAAGCTCTAATCATCATCAATTCAAGCAATGTAGTAGCTTTCTTCCCAGTAGGTAAACCATCATAAGTTTCAGGCAAAACACCCTTTTGAAGATTTGCAAAATAGTTAGCTCTGTCTTCCGCTGAATCGTTTAATCGACTTGAAGTAGGCCAAGAGAAGTAAGCAGCAGCAGCACTGGTTTCAGGATGTTGACCGCCCGATGGAAACGGTAGAAGTGGTGATGAAGAAGCCATTTTGAAATGATTGTAACCATTTTTATCCAAATCTAATGCAGATTCCACAGATTGTGATGATATAGAGTGATAAAATCTAAGATCCAATCTTTTCCCTTCCATCATTAACCTTCTAACATGAAGATAAATCACCAACCTATACTAAAATTGAATCATGTAACATTAGTAAAACATAGACAAACTCCAAAAGAATAAAGCTTATCAAATCCCTTCAGGCTAATAAACATAAACAAATTAAAGCAACCAAATTTAAGAAAAATAATCAATGAAATGAAATGAAACAAAAGTTTCAAGAACCCAAATTTAGTTTAAGTATCTAAAAGGTTAGAGCTTTATTGGAAAACTAAGTGCAAGATTGAAAATTATTATATACCCAGAAAAGTAAACATGAAAAAAGTTTCAGAAATCGAGTGAAACAACGGAGTAATTAAATCAAAATCCAAAGATAAACTTGGGAATTTTGAGAGCTAACCGATCAGTAGTGTTAGATCTTTCTCATGTCATAGATACAAAAATCTTCTAAGTGATCGAATACAGGAGATTGGGAGAAGAAGTGGTAATAATAGAGAGGAGGACCCAAGAACTTGGTTGAGCTCGAGAGTGGAGGACGAAGACTTTTTTTTTTTTGTCAAATAAAATTGGAGTAAACAGCGACTCTTTTGTTTGCTAATATATTTTTAATAACATTATTTGTTTGTGTATTGTAATTGATTTAGATATTTAATTAATGTATAGATAATTGCCGAAAAAAAACAAATTTATAAATAATTAAACATATGTAGAGCTATAAAGAGCCAAATAAGGATATTTCGTATATATATTGATAAAAGGGTAATGTGAAAATATTTTTTGCATAGTCTTGAATGTATAATTGTTCAATGATGTCTAAATACTCTTTATGTCTCATAAAGATTAATTTTCTAGGTTTTTTTTCTTGTTCTTAAAGTTTGACTTTTTAGATTTTTAAAAATTAATGTTAGTAAAATTGTAAACTAAAAAATATTAATTTAAAGTGTTTAAATTGTTGAATTATTATTGATTTATATATATTAGAAAATGTTTAAATCGAAAAAGAATGTATTTATTATTTTTAATATGTGTAAATTATTCAGAAAATCAATTTTTCTGAGACAGATGAAGTATAAGTTTTAAGACTTTGTTAAATTTAATTTTAAATGGGATTTTGAAAAATTTAAAATATTGATAAAATTAAAATTACAAAAATGGGTTGACATTGTTTCTTTAAAAGAATTTCTACATAACAGATCAAATCCATGTATGTTAAAATACATATAACAAGATTTTATTTTTGTTATATTTTCTGAAAGAAAAAGGTAAATCATTGTATATTTCATTTATAATTCTTGAAAGAAGACATTTTTCTATAGCCGAAAATCAAGAAAGGTAACATTAAAAAAAAAATCAAGAAACAATTAAAACATTCATCTCTCAAGAATATAACAAAAAAACGGATAAAACATTCAAAAGAAATTCGATAATGTTTCTTTTTGTAAACTTATCTTCAAAATGGTGTGATCACACTCAAACGCCATTAAGAGCTATCATACTCACACTGTCTCGCTCTCTCTGCTTTTTACATCTTTAACACAATAAGCATATCAAAAGACTTTTATAAAAGAAGATGATCTGAGTCGAAGTGTTTCAAATTTTAGGATAATCTCCAAACATACAATCACTTTTCAAGATGTAGAGCATAACATTACTTTCAACATTTTCACACACAAGTACGACTTTAAACTGAAAATACAAAGACATGTTTCTTTCAAGGCTTTTTGTTTTTAGGAGAGGTGATAAAACATTGATCTTTGATGTTTAATTTTTCATGACGAGAATTTGTTGCGGTCATGAGGCGAAGAGTAATCGATGTTGGGCCCGAGAGGGATGATCCCAAATGGGTTTATCGTAGGGTGGCTTCCGTAGTAATGTTGCTTTATGTGTTCCATGTTCACAGTGCTACTCATGCCCTGGATTTGATAGATGTCTTTTATGTAGTTGAAGATATTCGGATACTCCCGTAAGAGTTTCTTGTTGCATTTGAAGTGAACCGCGTAAACCTGGAACGCACAAAAAGAAAGATGAAGTCAAGGAATCTCATGTGTTACAAACAGAAAAGAAAAGTCGATGCAAATACCTCATCAAATCTTATGAGGGTCACGAATAATCGGATATCTGTTTCGGTGAAAGTGTTTCCGCAAATGTATTTTTGTTTTCCAAGTATTTCCTCACATCTATCTACTGCTTCATATAACTGGTTCACTGCCTGGAAACAAAAGGGATCAATTCAACGGAATCAATTCCCGTTTTCGCTCTGTTAAAAAGGGTATAGACATTAAGGATTTTTATACCTCATTGTAGGGTTCTTGTTTCCTAGCAAACCCACATTTATAAACACCGTTGTTTATCCCGTTGAAAACCCATTCATTAGTCTCATCGATTGTGTCTCTGAGATGAGAAGGATAAAGGTCGAGTGACGGGTTTTTCGCAATACCATTGAACTCAGTGTTAAACATCCGGATTATCTCTGAACTCTCATTGTTAACTACAGTCTTAAGCTTCTTATCCCATAGAATCTGACATTAACAACAACAAAAACATTCAAGAAACAGGACAATAGAGATAAGAGAGTTCACCAAAAGATCAAAACTTACAGGAACAGTGTACTTCCCCACATAGTTCGGGCTAGCAATCTCGTAGAGTTCTCTTACGCTTTTCGCACCATTAAGATAATCAGGCTCAGCTCCAGGGAGCTCGGTATCCGAATACGGGAAAACCCATCCTTTATGGTCATCAGTTTCTTTGGTTCTTCCCCATATTGTGTGAACCGACTAATCGAAAAATCAAATAAAAAGAGCAATGCATAAACAGTCTAATTCGATATCGAAATCGCGAAGTAGAGCATGATGATTTGAACTAACCGAGAAACTGATTGCATCATCTAGCCCTTTGATCTTTAAGTAAGAGAGACATCTACAAGCCCATGGACAAGCATAAGATATGTAAAGATGGTATCTCCCGGATTCAGCTGGAAACTGAGAATTAGGATCTTGTGAAACAAAGTTTCTGAATGTTGATGCTGTTCTTACAAATGCTCCAGATTCTGATGTCTCATCAATCCCAGACTTAGCCATTTTTGCTAACAATAAACACAAACATTCAAATTTTCATGAAAATTTACATAATCAATCTCAAATTTCCCTAAGAACAGAGATCATCACACAACGAATCAAAAATTTTAGAATTTTACATTTTTTTTCATCTCACTAGAGTCAGTAAATCAATAAACCTAAGAGTCGAAATCGAATACAAATTTGGGAGATTTCAATGCCTCCAATTACACTTTCTTATAAATCGTCACATGGATCATCTCAAATTTTCCAAAACGAATCAGAACATCAAAAAGTTCAGAACTTTCGAGCAGGGTTTCAATTTTTCACCTCATTAGAGTTAGTAAAGTCAAAACCAATATGTTCATAGCCTTCAATTATGATTTCTTCAACTAAACATTTATGGATCATTCAACATTGAATCCAGATCGAATTCGAAATTCAGTATAAGTCTAACACGATCATGAGTCATAAAGATAGGAGATTAATGGAGAAACCTGATTATGTATTTGAAGGAGAGATCCAAAGACTGAAAGCAAATGTCGTTGTTGTTGTTGAATTGAATTATGCTTTTGTTGGAAAGGTTAAAAAAAAGTCAGCTTTAATGGAAAATGATAATGAGGGATGTGTTCTTATAGTGGAGGAGAATTAGCGAAAGAGAAAGAATCAGAAAAGGACTTTGCTTTGCCTTTTTTCGTCACTGCTTTATCACGCCTCACGAGTTTAACTCAGCTTCTTTGTCACGCTTAGCGAGTTAACTCAGCTGGGTTCTGTGGAAAAGCATGAAAAGTTGAAAACTTTTTGGACCGGTTTAGGCGTCATTGATGATGGGGTCAAGATTCGAAAATGCGGCTTTTGGGCCGGTTTAAATCAGGTTATGGTTAAATGGTTTAACCGGTGCAAAAAAAGGGAACAAAAAATATTGGTAGAAGACGGATAGGAACTAGGAAGGGTTTCGCTTGTCTATGAGATGAATATTAGAGTGATTAATTACTAAAACAAATTATGGTGTGTTCCAGAATTGAATAATTATTATGTTTTTATAAGGTGTTTAAATAGTTTTAAGTTTTAATTTGTAAAATAGAGTATTGAAAATTGTTTTTCCGCTAAGTGTATATTTACCTATTTTTTTATATATAGGCTCAAACCGGCATGATACACATTGTTGAAAATGATTACCTTTTAAAAACATAAAAACCATGGAAAGCTGTCAATATCTCGATGTAAATTCATTTAAATTTTGTATCTGATACTCTCAGATTATATGCGAATTTCAAAATTTTGGATATTTGAGAGAGTTAATAAATAAATAGAGCTCGGGTATTTGAGATGCAGAAGTAAATAGAGTCTGGATACAATAACAATACCATAAATTTAAAGTATTATTGTTTTAGACTTATTAAAAAAAACACTTACACTACAGTATAAGTGTGTAACATAAGCCACAATCGAGAACACATCATTTTTTGTTTCTTTTACTTACATAATATATTGTACAAGACAACAACCAAAAAGGGAAATCCTAATAATAATTTACCAATTTTGAAAAAATTCACATCATGCATAGGCATAGGAGATATGAAGAGAGCAAAGATAAAAGTCGCAGTTAAAGCCCTGAAGAAAACTTCTCCAATCCTTAATTTTCTTCTTCTCCTTCTTCTTGGAGAGTTTGGTAGTAATCTTGTAACCTCTCTAACAATGGCGCCGACAAGAGAAAATTCGTTTCTGCAAAATATGTGAAAGAAACTGATGAGAAGACCAAACACAAAGTCTTACAACAAAACAAGAACTGGTTAAAATTTGTTATTTAGTACATGTGTGCTTCCAAGCTTAAGCCAATCCTCCCTGTAATAAGAGACGACTTCAAAGATTCTTCCCAACTTTGAACCATCATTGGCTCCATAGCAAATCTCTCTTTTGTATTTGTAAAATTTATTCCAAACAATCCCACGAGTCTTCTCACTTCCTTTATTTTCACATTGTAGAAGACAGGGATGACCACGATTTTTCCTTCCTTTGCAAGTTTCTCCATTTTCACAAGCTCGTTTAAGCACCAACCTGACTCCGAGTACCTCTTTGAGAAGATGACAAGCGCGATATTCGACTTCTCTAAACTCGTGAATACTTCTTGTTGTTCTTCTTTTCCTCTAAGCTTGTAGCTGCCTGTGAATACATTGATCCCTGAGTCTCTTAAAGCCCACACAAGATGTGTGACAAAGTTTTCGCCAAGCTCGTCATTGCAGAAGCTCACAAATACTTGATCAAGGCGATGTGGTGGTAGTCGGTCCAGCTCTTCCATTAGAGGTTCAAAAGAAGAGATGATGTTGTTTTGTGTTTGGTGGTTTGTGGATTGACCTGAAACACACACACACAAAAAGAAAAAAACAACTATGAATCTCATTACAACTTTTGAAAACTCAATCACACTTAGACAAGAATATAACACAAAATTAACCTTCTGTGTTGGCATAATTGTTAGAATTGTCTTTTTCCTTGTTTGAAATTTCAATTAGAACTTTCCTCACCTCCTTAACGATTGAATCTACCAATTCAGACTCATCCCTGGCATCATTAGAGGGAAATGATATAAAATTCTTAACAAGTCCAAGCAGAATTTTGATAAAAACGATTCTACACAATTGATGACAAGGAATTTCTCAAGCTAGACTTCGAAAATACAATACTATTTTAACCAAGGTGACAACTAGTAATGCTTAAATCAAGAATTTAAAATAGGGATTATAGAGAAGTGACTCAAATGCACTTATGTAATAGTTTTGACTTAAAATCATGGTATGGGTCAACAACTAAGAGAGAGTCTCAGCCAAACCCATCTCAATGTTAACAAGTCTTAATATAAGTCCATGTGTTTAGGGTTTTTCACAAATAGTTTCATATAAATATGCATCTTGTGTAAACATTCAATCTAACTTTGATCTTTGATCTTGGTGTTTCTAAATTAAGATTTCTCATTTTGCATTTCTTGCACCTAATAAAGCTCCAATGAGCTATTTTTCATTCCTAGCTTTATATATCTATTTTAATAAAGATTGAATCTTCCTTGTTTAGAAATCTTCACACTAGTCTGAGAAGACAAATGCCATGGTCTAGAAATACCGAGTTTGAGGCCTATATATGGTGTCTTAGGGTTTATAACTTATTTCACAAGATAAATGCAAAAGAAACTCTAAAGGTTAAATCAAGGGCAATGCCTCAATATATTTTTTTCTTCTTGTTTACGCTATACACAATGACTCGGAACCCTAACTACGTAATTTGAAATCAATCGCAATACCTGTGAGCTGCCAAAGTCAAGCCAACCTTTTGAGGAATAGAGATCAAAGCTTCTTTCCATTTCTTGATCCTCTCAGGCTCACTCCGATACTCTCTCTCAAGATTCCTAAAATTATCGCCAAAAGCTCCTAAAAGTCTTTTACAATTAGTGGCATCTAATCTATAGAAGATGGGAATGACAACAAGCTTGTCTTGGTCAATCCGTTCCTTCATTTTCACTAATTCATCCAAACACCATTTTGATTCCGTGTACCTCTCCGATAAGATCGCAACTGCGATTCTTGATTCTTCGATCCTACTGAAAAGATTCTGTAGATCTCTTCCTTTGACTTCTACTTCGTCTGTGAAGACATTGATCTTCGCGTCTCTCATTGCCTTTACGAGAAACCCGAGGAAACTTTTACGTAGCTCATCTCCTCTGTAGTTGATGAACACTTGATGCTGCGGCGGGACTTCTTCGTCGGAGAAGGAAGAAACCGCCATTGGAAGTGGAATCTTGGTGGATCTTAAGCTTTAATCGCTTTCTCCTTTCTGTTTGTTTGACATTTTTTTGTAAAGTCTTAGTTCCAAAATTTGGATTAAAAAGTCAACTACTCTCACATACTTACATTCACGATCTGAAAAAAGAAAATTTCATATGATTTCTCTTTTAGTTTTCTTATAAACCAATTCTTATGACATTTTTCATACCTTAACAAGAAACAATGAAACAATGAAAATTGAAAGTTTGAACCAAGGCCTATGGAGATACCCAAACTAATCTCTAGAGGGGGTGCAGCCCACGGATAGACCCTTTTTCTGGATATTCAAATAGACCGTAAGCAAGAACTCATATCCGTGTGGGTCCAGAAATAATGTGTTAGAGTTTCGCGCAGCAGGTGGATCGAATTTGAAATTTGTTGGCATCCCAAGCCCGTCTCCTTACCACTTGACCACAAGGTCCCGGGCTTCTCTTTTTTATTTTTGATGTTTTAGTTATATATATATATATATATATATATAAAGTTTAGTTACAATTTATATTAACAACGTATCTTTATTACAAAAATCAAATTTATAAACTGAATCTAACCAAAATAATGTTAGATGGTTAAGTTAACCAACAGGAAACATTGTATTTCAGGTTATGTACTTACCGGGGAATATTAAAACAAAATGAAATTATGTTTAAAATGACACAAAATCTAATAGTTATAAATATAAGTAACCCCAAATATTGTAGTTTTATTATACAAAATCTAAGAGTTGTAAATAAAAGTAAGACCAGATATGGTATTTGGTAGTGGGGAACATTGAAATAATTGAAAAAATATGCTTAAAATGAGACAAAATCTAATATTTGTAAATAAAAATAACACCATATATGATAATGATATTTTAATGTATATAAGCTGGCGAATTAGTTTTCTAAGCTTAAACATCACTACCATATCGGTAGTGAGAAACATTGAAAATATTGGAAAATATTATGAAAATGACACAAAATCTAATAGTTGTAAATAAAAATAACACCTAATATGGTGGGTGTAATGTATATAAGCTGGCGAATTAGTTTTCTATACCAAAACACCACTACTAAATAAGGTAGTAGAAAACATTGAAATAATTAGAAGATATGTTTAAAATGGTAGAAAATCTAATAGTTGTAAATAAAAGTAACACCAAATATGATATTTTTGATGTATATAAGCTGGTGAATTAGTTTTCTAAGCCAATAAAACTAGTGCTAGCTGTTTGCATGGGCTCCCAATTAAAAAGAAATATAGTGAATATATATATATATAGTTTTATAGAAAAATGAAAATATTAAAGAGAAATAATAAAGAGAAAATAAAACTAAAACATAGTTATCTATAAATT
>VBRH01000971.1:2406-18607 GCA_014578085.1 Cardamine resedifolia | reverse complement strand
TACTCTAACGGTGCGTACTGAGGCTGTTGGAGATAGTTGCTGAGATCGGTCTGCTGCCTCAAAAAGACAGCCAACTTCCAGACCTTCGACTCATTCTGTCAAGTTTGACTATGACAAGGATGAGCCCGTTATTAATGATATGGGGGCGTGCACTGACCTATATCGGCAACTGACTTTCGGCACCCAGGAATTGCCTCAAACCGAAGATCTCTTCCAGTCATAAGCTTATAAAAATTTAACTCGTACGACTGCCGATGTAAGTAAAGACTGCCAACCACTTTACTCTTCTTAATTTTGATTGGGTTTTGAAATGACAGCCTTTTTTAATTTCCTTTGTAGATGGTGGATCAGACAAACGAGCTTGTTGGGACATACGATCACGAGCTTGGTATAGAGCGTCGTGAGGCTATCGAAGTTGGAGATGATGCCAAGGAATTGCAGAAAGAACTGCTTGCTAAGCATGCGAGGTCGGAAGCTGGTTATTTTGCTGTCGCCGAACTTAAAAAGGAGTTAGCTGTGGTAAGGGCTGCGAATGCTGAGCTTAAGGCAGATAGGGACGCGGCCGTCCAAGATCTGGAGAAGGAGATGATTAACCTGAAGGGGGCTCGTACGCGGGAAATTATGAAACATAAAGAGATGACCGAGAAGTGCCAAGTTTGTCTCCAAAAGGTGAAAAATCATCTTGCTGCCATCGATCGACAGAAGAGGCCGTTCCTTGGTATCAACCAGATCCATGGAGTCCTCAGCTTTTGTGATGTCCTTGAGAAGAAAGATGGCATCGTCGTTCCGCCGGCCCGTATTGAAAAGCTGAAGAAGCTTAAAGATGAGAAGGCGGCAGAGTACGAAGCAATCGCGCCTTGCGAACTTACCGAAGAGGATCTTGTTGTATCACCTTTCATCGAGCCCGTTCATCCGGAAATCTCGCTGCCGATGGGGGCGGATGTTCCACCAGGTCTTGATATGTTTGGTATGAACCGGATCACGATCTCGGGCGACCGGACGAGTGAAATAAGGGATGAAGCCGTTTGATTATTGTCTTGATCGTATCTTTTGTTAAGTTCGATAAACTCTTGTTTCTGCCCGAGAGGCTTCTTATGTAATGGTTTGCCCGACTGGGCTTTTCCCTTGTGAACTCTTTTTTGTCTAAGGAGCCTTTTTTTTGCGGCTCGATTCAGTTTTTAGTGAATTTGGTACTGTCTTTTCGATCGACTCCTATATGTTTTTTCTTATTCTGATCTCGGTTTTTGTACTTGGTCAAATTTGTTCGTTTTTGATATCGAGTTCGATTTTTGTGAGCTCGTAAAATGATACGATCCTCTTGAGTTCACCATACACAAAATTGGGGCCGTACATAATACGGTCTTAGCCTGGGTGTAGTGGATGAACTCGATTCTACAACCTATTCGAGATCGGCGATCATTGGGAGATTGGCTTACTAGTTTACGATTGTTGAGAAATTGGCTTATTAATTTTACGATTGTTGAGAAATCGGCTTAATTTTGCGAGAGGAAACATTCGGCTTTACCATGGAGCTTAGCATAAGAGTGCGTAGGGAGCTCGTCTTAAGATACTACAAGTCTTCTCAGATCGAATCGGTGTGTGCGAGACGGACTCGGCTTACTTAGCTCGGATGATCTGAGAGCGATTTGGTGCGGGACTGGTCCCGACTTAACATGGAAGGTGTGTTATCCATTGCACCATGAGGATGCGTGCGAGATGAATGTCGGCTTTTGTATTTGTATCGATCGTCTGGCCAGGACGTCGATGTGGTAAACCGCGATGGTTTAAGTGCGAACTACGGAGTTCAGCTTGTATTATTTAGTCGTTTTTGAATGAAGTGCAAACTGAGAAGTTCGGTGATATACTCATATATTGCATGTTTTAGCATACATTTCACTTAGAGTTTTGTGTCATTTACATGCATAATCATGGTTTTGTCTTGCATTTAGGTCTCATTTAGAGTTTAGGACGTTTACATTAAGTCCTAGTGAGTCTTGCATTCATTTGGAGTGTTTTCTAGGTGGTTGGAGACATTTTGAGGATGTTTGGAGTGATGGAACATAAGAGAAGGAAGGGGTCATCCAAACCGTTCAAAAGAACCTGCCGAACGAAGGTTCTCTGATCTGATTTAGCTTTGGAGGTGTTCATGAAAGTTGTAGAGGGATGAGTTATCTTTCTACCAGATTTTGAATCAAGTCATTCGGAAGAGTGGTGTGGAAGATATGGCCGATTTTCTAAGGAGTCTCCGTCTGGCCGCCAAAAAGATGAATGGACTTTCCAGTAGACTGTACCGACCCGTTCGGGGTCGGTATGCTAGATCGGTATCAGCACAGGAGGAAACACCAAACCAGATCAGCTCGGCATGAAGGCACATGAAGATTAGTACCGAACCATTCTGGGTCGGTACTACGGCTTGGTACTAATCTCTCCAAGACCAGTTTGATCCAGACCCAACGTGCCTCAAATATTTGACTAAACGAAGGGTTTCCATTCCGATTTAGCCTTGACGTTCTTCTTTGAAGTTGTAGAGGAATACGTTAGCTTGCCAGAGGAGTTGAACTAAGGTCGTTCGGATGTCAGGTTCAGGAGTTATGGCCGATTTACTAAGTGTATGTCCATCTGTGCCGACCCATTTCCAAGCGATACAAATGATCGGCATGACACCAGGGATTTGTACCGAACCATTTGTACCAACCCAGGACTGGTCGGTACAAATCTCTCCAACCAAGCTTCACTTCCATGCCGGCCAAATTCCACCCGACGTGCATCGTTCGTCTACAACAACACCGACCCGTCCTTAAGCGCTATAGCATGCTCGGCATCGATCCTCAAAGTTCAGTACCGACCTGTCCTGGTGCGGTACAATTGCTCGGTACTGGGTCAAAGAATAGTACCGACCTACCCTAGCTCGGTACACTTGGTCGGTACAAAACCACATCCTAATCCGTCCTCGTGAAGCCAGCCGAAGTGACTCAAAGATCAGGCCGAATGAAGAACTTACACTCGGATTTAGCTTCGGAAGTCTTCATAGAAGTTGTAGATGATTGAGTTAGCTGCCTTCTGCAGGTGGTGGAATGTCATTCTGATCCGTGGGTAGAAAGATACATAAGATTTATCAGAGACATGTGTGTCTGGCGTCCAAACGAAAGCTGCTCCCAATACGACTTCTGAAAGATCAACCCATACAAAGGGTTTCCAATCTGATTCAGCTTCTAAGTTCTTCATGAAAGTCGTAGATATTTGAGTTAGCTGTCGCCTAGAGGTGGTTTCAGGTTATTTGGATAAGTGGTTCAAGAGATATGGCGATTTTACCAAGTGTATGTAGACCAGTACCGACCGACTCCCGTGCGGCACACTCTGACCGGTATGACACCAGGGACTTGTGCCGATCAACTGTACCGACCCAGGACTGGTTGGTACAGACCACCAGAATCAGCCAAAAACCAGTTTTGGTCGGGTCAACACCCGGTTTGTTCTGGGTTGACCCTGTTCGCCCTTTTTGCTTTAAATATTCTTGAAACCTAATTTTTGTAGCAAGTTTTCTTCTTTCTAGAGTTGGGTTTTATCCCAAACTCTTCTTATGATTTTGGAGGGATTTTGATTGTTCTTCATACAAATGCCACTCTAGAGAAGATTTCTTCAACTCTATCTTTTATTTATGCAATTTATTTATCTTTATGTCTCTTTCTCTTTTGTTCTTCATGTTTAGACTTTAGGGTTTTTGTTGGATTTTGGTTTGATTGATTTTCATGGATTGATGATTGATTTGTGATGTTTAGATTCTAAATCATTGCTTTCCTTTCTTTCTAAGTGAACTTAATGCTAGATTGGGCTTGAGAGGGTCAATCTAGATCTTTGGGAATTTCACACCCACAAGGTGTTTGATGAAATTCCCCAAAGAACTTAGAAAAGAGATAAACATTCTTAACCTATGAGAGTAGTTAATTAAGGTGTTTATTGGTTGATTTGAATATTGATCTTAATGCTTGCTAATCATTTCATCACAAATGAGAAATTGATCTTGATTTAGTGATTAACAAAGTGATTAGTGCCTTGAGAGAGGATTAGTCATAATTAATGATCTTAACCTAAGGAATAACAAAGATTATGTGTATTAGCATCATTTGTTGATTGTCTTGATGGTTAGATGATGATGAATTAGGTTGATCCTTGTTAGATCCTTCACTTAGGTTAGCTCTTAATGCTAGTTTTGGATTGAGAGATCATAACTACAGCTTAGGCATTTCACGCCCGAGAGGTGTTCGATGAAATGCTTGAACCAAGCCTTTTGTGAGCTTTTCACATCCTTGCCAATGAAAGTTGATGTCTAGGGTGATTAGTGAACTAATTGGAATTGGAGATTAATGCTCATTTATTATCTAATTGCAAATGAGAGTTTATGTCAATTAGGTGATTAGTGAAGTGATTAGTGTCATGAGAATGGATTAGTCATATTTGCGAATTCCATGTTCTAGGATAGTGTTTAATGCAATCTTTGTCATCATTATTTGATTGTTAATCATTCATTTGCTTGTTTAATCCATGATCCAACATTTCTATCTTTGTTTTCTTTCTTGCATTTTACTTAATTCAAAAACATAAAAACCCAAAACCTTTGCTCTAGCTTAAGTCATTTCTTGCATTCCTAGTGTGTTGTTCTTTGTGCCTCCTCGGATTGATCCTCTTGTACTACAATGATATGAGTAGACTTGAGTAATTGATTAAGACTCCAAAAAGTCTATCATCAATTTGGCGCCGTTGCCGGGGAGGCAATAGCAATAACCATTAGGATTTAGATTTTTCTTGAGACTAGAGCTTTTTATCTTCTTTTGTTGCTAATCTTTTCACTTTTCTTGTGATTTTCATGAAGGGAGTGACAATGAGGAAGCAACCGTCAAGCTAGTGACGTTAAACGCGCCCTTGGGGACCTCCCCAAGCCTATCCCTTGTCAAGCTTGCGACACAAAACAAGCATGAATAAAGAAGACCACGCTCCTCAACAATAAAAGATGGCAAATTTGGGTCGGATCGGTCTAAGAGTGGTCTCTTGGGTCCAAGGTCGTGGTGTGTGATGAAAGGAGGGTTCGACCACAACATGTCACACTCCTCTCCTCCTCGATTCAATTCCAAGGTATGATTCTCACTCCATTTCATTGTATATACATTCTTGCATATTTTTGTCTTCTCCTTGACTTTTGTTGCACCGGGACGGTGCAATTCAAGTTTGGGGGAGGGGTTTATGTCATTTAACCTTGTGTTTTGTTTTCTTATTTTCTCTTTTTGCATACTTGAGTCGCATGCACATCATTCATTCTCAAAAATTTTGAAATTTTTTGAAAATGAAATCATCTAATTGCATTTTACATATAGGATTGAGTCTAGTTTGCATATAGGTTGCATAACATGTGCATTGGGAGCAATGATGATTCTTGTAGAGTATCACTTTAAGAAATTAGTTCAACGCCCACGTTCGTAGTTGTCTCATGCATTCAAGTGATTTTGAAAGTAAGGATGCACCATCTTTTGATCCCATGCATTGATGTTCTTGTCTTGATTAAAGCAAGTGTGAATTGAATTCAACCCTACTTAAGTGAGAACTTTAATCTTGACTTTCAATTATCATGTTTGTGCATCTTTGAATGAACTTGTGGATACCTATATACATACTTGGATCTTCTTTTTCCTTTTTACCACTCTTGAGGATCCAAGTAGCCATATCCCATTTTTGGAATGGTTCCCCATACCTTGAACTAATCCTTCTTTCTAGCCAATGATTTTTGTGAGTGATGGAGAGGCCTACTTTCCGAGCAAACTTGGCAAAAAGTGTTAGGTTTATGGCGACAAGGAGGGATTCTCATGTAGATCTAGCTCCAGCCTCAAGAAGTTAGTCTAGGAATATGTTAGCTAGGATGGGAAGTCTTGGGATGATTGTGGGAACGGGTGAGAGACAAGAAACGAATGGGCTTTGGTGGAAAAGAAAAGATGGGAAGAAGGCATAAGGGGGATGCAAGATGTGAAATGGTAGGTGACAATGAATAAGAATAGCTCTTAGTATTAGATTGGGCCTCAAAGTGCAAAATGAAAAAGAAAGAAGCCAAAAATTGGCAAAGGCATCAAGTGATGAGAGATGAGGCAAGACAAAGAACGAAAAAGAAAAGAAGAGCTAAGGAAACAACAAGGAAGAGCACCAAGCCAAAAGTCCAAATGAGAAGAAAAAATCCCCCAAGTGATGAAAAGATGAAGTGGAGAAACAAGGAGAACGTGTTGGTCATGGAGTTAAAAGGCCTTGTGAAAAGGGTAGCTTAGGTTTGGGACTTCATGGGGTAGAAATGCTAGGGTTTGAGACATCTTGAGCATTGGGTAGATGAGAATTCACCCTTGTATTCATAGGTTGCCTTTTACCTTTAGCATTTTGCTAAAGTTTGCTCATTCATAGAGAGATCCTTGCATTGAAGAGCCCACACATGTGATTGAGATCATCTTTATCTCAAAACCGAATCTCTTGGCCAAACGAGTTCATTTGACTTTGCATAAGCATGATTCACATAGAAAATTAATGAACGTCAAAGGGTTGAAGGATAAGAATGCTTGTATAGGTTGGGACTTGTAACTTGATGCATGTGGAGATAGAAATGGCTAATTCTTTTGGAGTAGACTCACTTGATGCATTCTAGAATTACAAACTTAGAAGGCTCTTTTGAAAGTATACTTGTGGATAAGAATGCTTGTATAGGTTGGGACTTGTAACTTGATGCATGTGGAGATAGAAATGGCTAATTCTTTTGGAGTAGACTCACTTGATGCATTCTAGAATTACAAACTTAGACGTTGAATTCGATTTCTTCTTGCGATGCTTTTGGATTTAAGCTCCCTCTTTCAAACCTCACTCCCTTTCTTTCTTATTTGTTTGCTTGAGGACAAGCAAAAGAGTAAGTTTGGGGGAATTGATATACTCATATATTGCATGTTTTAGCATACATTTCACTTAGAGTTTTGTGTCATTTACATGCATAATCATGGTTTTTTCTTGCATTTAGGTCTCATTTAGAGTTTAGGACGTTTGCATTAAGTCCTAGTGAGTCTTGCATTCATTTGAAGTGTTTTCTAGGTGTTTGGAGACATTTTAAGGATGTTTGGAGTGATGGAACATAAGAGAAGGAAGGGGTCATCCGAACCGTTCAAAAGAACCTGCCGAACGAAGGCTCTTTTGAAAGTATACTTGTGGAGGGATTGTGAGCGTTAACGACTTTTGAGTATAATCACTAACTTTTTGCGCGGGCGGAGACAAAATCTACCGGTCGAGTACTAAAGTTGTAGGTGTGTAGGGTGTAATGAAAGTAGACTACACATAGTGTCCGTGTTCCAAGTTCAAGAATCCAAAGACGACAAAAATTCGCTTTAAAAACTCTAGCAAAATTCCTATGATTTTCGGCCATGATCACTAGAGAGTTCCCGATTGCCCAACGCTTAGTTTATTTATTTACAGCCTCGCTTTTGATTATTCTCTTAGCTTACTTGCTTTCTTATTTACTTGCTTAGATTAGTTTAAATTCCAATATTGCTTTGCTTACTAGTTTATTTACTTGTTCGCCTTCTTATTTTCTCGCTTAGTTTAGTTTAAATTCCTAGCACTCGTTTCGTGACAAACCATAAACTTTATTTTTGTTTTAGACTTCCTTACTAACTCTCTTTCTAAGATCTCGCAGAACAGCATTCCCTCCCTGTGGATCGATACCGAAAGTACTACAACGCACGTATGTGCACTTGCATAACCTTTAGGTTTATAAATTTAAAACCTAGAGTTTCGAAGACGAATCTGACGCTACCAAGTTTTTGGCGCCGTTGCCGGGGAGGCAACTGCTACTCGTTCCGTCACACCTTAGAGGTTAGTAAATCGACTCTACAACAAACTTTTTCTTTTTAATTTTTGTTTCTGTTTTTCTTTGTTTCAGGCTTTGAAACATGAACTCGCCTATGGAGCGAGATCACTACTTCGAGCATGGTCTCTACGACCCACCTTATGCTCACTACTCTCACGATTCACACAACTACCGTGACTCGTCATACATGGATCGGAAACCGGCACCGACCAACTACTCTCAAGGATGCTACGAGCATCCTTACTTCGAACATCGTTGCCTTCAAGGTGTCACCCTTGAGCCTCTCGATGATAAGGAGAACACGAGTCTTCTTCAAGAACTCAACAAATCTATGCACGAAGATAACGGGTACTACGTACTTTCCGAACCCGATGGAGAACCTGTATTTAAATTGGTTATAAAGAAGCGATCAAATGAAAGACCATTGGATTCTCAAGCTCATGTCATCAAAGAAGACAATCAAGGAGAAGAAGGACCTATTTCTACTCCTACTCCTCACCACGTTGAGCGTGAGACAGACCTCGTGAAGAATGAGACACTAACGGATGCATCCGAGCAACCATTGAAGACGTTTTCTAAGATGAAGGATACCAAAAAATTGGTTGTTCCATGCTCGATCAAGGTAATAGAATTTCGTGATTCCCATTTTATGAACACATGCAGCGGAGATGAACCACTCTTAGACCCTGTAGGAGCTACAAAGAACGTTGAAAACGTTCTAGAAGAAGGTGCACCCGTCACACTAGAGGAAAACATCAAACCGACAATTTCGACGTGCGAAAAGATCCCTTTTGATGCACACTCTGATCTTCCTCATATAAGACGTGATGGAGACTTATATGAAGCCAAGGAGAAGCCAAATATTCTCCTAGGACTAGAAAACATGATGAGAACATCGATACAAGCTCAGCTGGATCCAAGGAAGAAGCTGCTCACATAGCAACTATTAAACAAACGCCAAGAACAAGATCAGGAACAAGGCGTGTGAGAGAGCAGTTTATCAAGTCTATGAACAGCATCATCACTAAAGAAGTGCAAGAAGACGTGCAAGAACTACACAAGACTCATACGACACCATTCTTGCCGATTCTTCAAGGAAACAAGGAATTTGCTATCTTCACCATCACCAAGCAAATTCAAGAGGCCCAAAGAAGTCACTAAATGGGTATGTGTTCCATTTGTGCTCTTTTTTCCTTCACCAAGTTTTGTCCTAATGGGTTTTCTTGGTAAAGTTTTTAATGAGGCAAATGGTTCACATTATCATTGGCCCATTTAGTTGATTTTCCTCAAGCCCAGCAACACTCAGATTTTCGACAAGGAGAGTTCAAGAGCCAATTTCAAAATTCAAACTATGTTTTAATGCTGCTATTTCTCTCTCCTTCATGCAGACTTGTTGCTTCTCTTTATATCTATTTTGTAACTCATTGTCGAACCCTAAGTCATTTTTGTTAAGAATTTGGAGAGTTTTCTCTTGGTTATTTTCTGTGAAAGAAAATACTTGTCTTCATTTCTTCTTGTGAGCGATTCCATGAAGTATAGAGTGTATCAGACTTATCATAGATCTCTTCCATCGATCTGTGTGGCGTCTATCGTTCCCCAATCTATCAATCATCTCTCAGTTCTTCAAAGAGTGATGTACGGCCAGTTGAAGAGTCACCATCGCTATTCACCATCAACCATCTCAATCGATTCTCTAGAGAGTTTTGTACGGCCAGCTAGAGTCTCTTCACCTTCCGCCTTATAAGAACGAGTGCCCCTTGTTCCTACATCATCTGGTATCAGAGCTTAACACTCCAAATCAGGAGATATGGGAGAACCAGGAGATGTGAACGTAGCTCAGATGATTGCTGCTCTTCAAACACAATTGCAGACTCAGTTTCAAACCCTTGGAGAACGCATCACTCGGCTTGAACAGCCTTCACCTGTGCACCGAAACCCTACTAGAAACGTGAATGTGCATAGAGAAAATGAAGAGGAGGATGACTTGCATGAGTCTAATGATGGCATAGTAGAGGAAGCATGACAAGGAAACAAAGGAGACAACAAGTTCGAAATGGAGGCAGAGTAGAGGAAGCACGACAAGGAAACCAAGACGTCAAGCTCACGGCACCAATCTTTGTTGGGAAAGTGAATCCAGACGCTTATCTTGATTGGGAAAGACGTATGGAATATATCTTTGAGTATTACAACTACTCAGAACAAAGGAGAGTGTCCCTAGTTGCTGCTCAACTCGCGGAAAGTGCCTTAGCATGGTGGGATAGAGATGTGTCCGAAAGAAGAAGGCATAGACATGGACAAATTACTACTTGGGAAGATATGAGGTTTGCTATGAGGAATAGATATGTTCCTGCATACTACTATAGAGAGCTGCAAAAGAAATTTAGAAACCTCACTCAAGGATCCAATCTATTGAGGAATATTTCGATGAGTTTGAGATGCTTAAGAACAGATTGGAAACTGAAGATTCGGAGGAGACTTTGATGGCACAGTTTGTAGATGGTCTTCAAGATCGGATTGCTAGAAAAGTTGAGAGACAAACTTATCACGATATGAATGAGCTGCTGCACCTTGCTACTCAGGCCGAGCAGCACATCAAACAAAAGACCCTAACAACTAGTCGTAGCAAGTCTACTTGGAATCAGCAACCGCAAAAAGCTTTAGACAAAGGAAAGTCTATTGAAGTGGATTCCAGATTCAAGAAATCTGCACCAGAATTGTCTAAATTCAACAAACTAGAGCAAGGTAATACTCAAACTCAAAGATCTATAGACATAACTTGTTTCAAATGTCAGGGAAAAAGACATTACGCAACGGACTGCCCAGATCAGAGAGTTATGATTCTAAAAGCTAATGGAGAATATGAGTCTCAAGATGAGGCAGAGTACGAACCAGAAGAGTTTGAAGAAGATGTTGTAGATTATGCTGACACCGGAGAGCTTCTAGTTACAAGGAGAGCACTCAGCGTTCTCTTTGAACTAGAAACTATTCAAAGAGAAAACATCTTCCACTCTCGTTGCACTATCAATTCCAAGGTATGTAGCTTAATCATTGATTGTGGTTCTTGCACTAACGTGGCTAGCAAGTATTTGGTTGATAAGCTAGATATCCCGAAGACAAAGCATCCTAGACCATACATGCTTAAGTGGTTGAATGATGATACTGAGCTCAAGATCGCCGAGCAAGTCACTATACCATTCAACATAGGCAAGTATGCGGATCAAGTTGTGTGTGACGTGGTTCCTATGCAAGCTGGACATCTGCTCTTAGGTCATCCATGGAAGTTTGATATAGAAGCACTACACAATGGTCGTACTAATTACTACACCTTCGTGCACAACAACAAGAACCACAATCTTACACATGTAAATCCAACGGAAGTGCATGAAATGCAACAGGCTATGTCTAAAGGAAACAAGCTAAGTAAATCCAACCTTTATATTACACCTAATACTAATACTGTCTTTAAATCACGTGAACAGGTGCTACTAATGGTTTTCAAAGAGGGATTGTTTTCAGGTTAAGAGAAACAGGATTTACTAGTTGCTATTTCAAAGCTTCTTGATCAGTTTAATGATTTGTTTCTAGAAGAGATACCATCCGGATTGCCACCAATAAGAGGAATCGAGCATCAAATTGATTTAGTTCCTGGTCCTTCATTGCCTAACATAGTTGCTTATAGAGTCAATCTAGAGGAAGCAAAGGAGCTGGAAAAGCAGGTTTAAGACCTAATGTCTAAAGGATACATCCGAGAAAGCTTAAGCCCTTGTACTATTCATGTGCTTCTAATGCCTAAGAAAGATGGGACTTGGCGAATGTGTGTGGACTGCCGAGTAATTAACAACATCACCGTCAAATATAGGCATCCCATTCCCAGGCTTGACGACATGCTAGATGAGCTTAATGGAGCAACAATCTTCTCCAAAATTGATTTGAGAAGTGGATATCATCAGGTAAGAATGAAAGAAGGAGATGAGTGGAAAACGGCGTTTAAGACTAAACAAGGGTTGTATGAGTGGGTGGTCATGCCATTTGGACTAACTAACGCCCCAAGTACATTCATGAGACTCATGAACCATATCTTAAGGCCATACATATGTAAGTTCGTAGTAGTCTATTTTGATGATATCTTTATCTATAGTACCTGTCTTGAAGATCATTTGAAAAATCTAGAACATGTTCTAAATGCGCTTCGGCTAGATACCTTTATGCTAACCTCAAGAAGTGTACCTTCTGCACTGATCAAGTTGTGTTCTTAGGATTTGTTGTAAGCTCACAGGATTTGAAAGTCGATGAAGAAAAGATAAAGGCAATACAAGACTGGCCAACTCCAACTACGATTGGACATGTGAGGAGTTTTCATGGTTTGGCTAGCTTCTACCAAAGATTTGTCAAAGATTTTAGTACTGTTGCTGCACCTCTCACTTCAGTAATCAAGAAGAATGTGGAAGTCAAATGGGGTCCAGCACAAGAAGAGGCGTTCAACAAGCTTAAAGACAGCCTCACCCATGCACCTGTTTTGGTACTTCCCAACTTTGAGAAACCTTTTGAAATTGAGTGTGATGTTTCTGGTACAGACATATGAGCTATTCTGACTCAAGGAGACAAACCAGTAGCATACTTCAGTGAAAAACTTAGTGGAGCTTCCCTCAATTACCCAATCTACGATAAGGAGCTCTATGCTTTGGTAAGATCTCTTGAACTTGGCAACATTATCTACTGTCCAAAGAGTTTGTTATTCATACAGATCATGAGACGCTCAAGCATCTTAAGAGGACAAACTACGCTTAAGAAGAGGCATGCTAAGTGGCTTGAGTTCGTAGAGACCTTTCCTTACGTAATCAAGTACAAGAAGGGAAAGGAGAACATTGTAACTGATGCTTTATCAAGGAGACACGCCTTAATCAGAACAATGGAAGCTAAGATCATGGGTTTTGAGAATATAAAGAGCTCATACGAAACTGATTCTGATTTTCAAGAAATTGATATACTTGGATTTTACCGTTTTTTAACACATGTTTTGGTGTTTCTTTTGAGTATTTTATCGAGTCAAAGCTCGTTTTTAAGAGTCTTTTAGTCCTTTACTCAGTTATCTCAGGTAAAAAGGCGTTTAACGGAGATATTGAAGTTACGTGGGCAAAAACGGATGGAACCATGCAGAAAAGAGCATGCATCGATCGAGACAACACTATCAGAGAAGTCCAATGTGATGTTGCCAGAAAAGTTAGAATCGACTGATGCATGAGTGAGGCTGATCGATGCAAAAACGGAGCCGATCGATGCAACCCCATCAGAAAATCTAGAATCGATCGATGCAAGGTATGCATCGATTGATGGAGCATGCCCAGAGAATTCAAAATCAATCGATGCAATGTGTGCATCGATTGATGCAAGTCGGCGAGAAGAAAAAGAAATTTCTGATTTTCCTGTTCTGCCCCGGAGACTGCCTGTTTTAACCTAATTCGTCTAGAACCCTATATATACTCTATTTTTAGCCACTTTCACGGCACCACTTTTTATCGCTTTATTCTCTATTCAAACTTTTGGTTTTTAGCAGTTTGTAAGCTTTGGAGAAGAATCTCTTCATCTATTGAGAAGAATTCTAAACCCTTTTCTTTCTTTGATTTATATTATGAGTTCTTCATCTCTCTGCTTGTTCTGAGCTACTATGTCCGAGTAGTTTCATAGTTAGGTTTAGGGTTTCAACGGGATCCATGAATCATTGAACTAGACACAGATAATGATTTATCTTTTGCGGTTTTTGCTTATTATTGTATTTATTGCTTAGGCTAGGTTGACCGCCTTGCCTCTGATCTAGGGTTTAATCTATACCACGGAAGTGTCGTAGGTTGCTAGAAAAAACATAAGCGAGTGACTTGTCCTTAGCCAACGGAAGTTGATGTTAAGGCGATTCGTGAACATATTGAACCAATTCGTTAATGCTGGTCTAGAACTCTAGGTTCAACGGAAGTTAGGATTCTAGGTTACTAGATTTAGTAATCAATACCACGGAAGTGGATTGGTTAGATATTTATGTTTGAGTTTGAAATTTGTTTTTAATCGTTCCCTGAATAGTTGTCTGATTAATGATCTATGGATTCTTGCGAATAAACCCTTGACCTAACGCTTTTCTCTTATTGAATTTACATCGCTCTTAGTTATTTCATTTACTTTTGTAATTCAAAACATATTCTTGTCTTAGCTTAATTTCACTTGTGAGAATTGTAGTGTAAACTTGGTCTCTGTAAATTCGATCCTAAAGTACTGCATTGACAACCGTGACGATTACGGTAGTGTGAACTTTAGTTGTAATTGACTTAGTAAAAATACTAAAATCAATTTGGCGCCGTTGCCGGAGACCAATAGCGTTACCTTCAATTCTGAATTTGAAATTTAGTCTAAGACCTATTGACATATTCTGTTTTATATTTTCGTGCGTTTCAGGAACTTTCTAAGATGGATTTCTACCCAAGAAACAATGGTTACTTTAATGGCCATCGACCTCCTCCCACTCATAAAGCCCATAGACAGCCACTTGTGCACCGTGGATCCCAATGCCAGGCTTCTACATAAGTCAACCAGCCCCGTTCTATTCACACCAAAACCAGAACTGGAGCAACTTCGATCATGAAGGGTATAACCTTTATTGCCACCAACCACAACCTCAAGTATCATCTCGTATCTATGATCCACCCACCAACGAATCTCTGGAGACCATGATGCATACGCTGCTGAAAAATCAGTAGGAATCCTCACTTTAGCTTGATGCAAAGCTGGATCATATCAAAAATGATCTCGGTGGGAAGTTTGATGCTATGCACATCCAAGTATAAAAACTTGAAGAGAAGGTGAAGCAGATAGAAGAGATGCAGCTGCAGCAAACCCACGAGATCGAGAAGAACCAACTCTTAGAAGCACTGTGAACAAGACACACTTGATGGAGAGGAGAATGGAAGAAATTGGTAGCCAAGGAAAAGAAGCTTATTCGACCATACATGCTCTCTACGAAGAAAAAAAGCAAACGGAGGAAGCAATCCGAGACGTTCGTTTCGAAATGGATGGAAGGTACAAAGATCTCCTTGGCAAAACCATATGATTTGGGGATATGTCTTTCAATTTTTCTGAGGAACTCAAGACGTTTCAAAAGCGTCTATCCAACGTCGAAGACATTGTCAACCTTCACCTCAGAACCGATTCGGAGGAGGCAAAACTTGCTCTGACCAAACATTGCAATGCTGTGATTTTTCTAGCTGAGGAAGAGACTTCTCCAAGAGTTCTAAAAGACGTAGACAATAACCTTGGGCCAAAGACAGATCATCAATGCATGATGATAAAGCAAACTGCAAGGATTAGAGGGAGAAAACCACGTGAGGGAACTCCAATTGCTGGTATAAAACAACCTCCAGAGCATGAAGATTGGGAAACTCGGTCCATAAGCAAGGAGATGCTAGATGACTTTCACTCCATTGTGATGTCATTTGCTCAAGCTTGGGAGAAATACCCAGCAATGAGGGAGCTCTTTTTGTATAGTAAGGAAGATAAGTACGAGATAGAAGACATGTTCGACGAAGCCAAGAAGACATTATCTATGCCCAGAACCTTGCATAAGCTCGAAGAACCAGGCTGTTTCGTCGTGCCATGCGAAATCTTTGACTCCTACTTCGACAATGCCCTATGTGATTCAGGAGCTGCTATAAACCTTATATCAGAGTCGGACGCAAGGCGTTTGAAGATCGACACTATGAAGCCCTCAAGGATAAGAATATGCCTTGCAGATGGTTCAACCACCGCCACAGTCGGCATGATCGAGAATCTCCCCCTCAAATTTGGGAATTGCATTGTCCCGATCGATTTTCAAGTAGCAAGGATACGTAGTAGAAAAAATGAACCCTTACTGCTTAGAAGACCATTCTTAGCAACAGCGGGAGCTATCATGGATTGGCCAAATAGGAGAATGTGCCTTGCGAATGTCGACTGAGATACCTTCTACCTCGCAGCACCTCCCGGTTTCACCTCGAAACGCATTCGTTATACGATCAGAGGCAAAAGAGGGTGCGAAGTGAGGAACACCTGCGACAATCGCCTAGACAAGGATGAAGATACAGAGAACCACAAGAAGAAGTCGAAGCATGCTAAGGGAGATATGAGACCCTTAGATCTATCATCCACCTAGAACACACAAGTAGTTGAGCTATAAGACTTAAATAAAGCGCTTAGTGGGAGGCAACCCACCGGTAAGTTATATATATTTTTGTTTTAAGTTTTTAGGACACTAACTTAATAAATTTTGGTTTTGGTTTCTTATTTTTCCTTTTCTTCAAAAAA